>SNQJ01S0063484.1:33052-74136 GCA_010110895.2 Picea sitchensis
AGCTTCTATTAGGTCTTCTTACATCTGCCTTATTCTATTTTATTGAAAGGCCTTATTAATATTGACCTTTATTACATCTGAATATATTGTTCTACCTATGTGCAGGTTAGGACCCTAACATAGACCAAAAGAACCTGAGTATTGCATTCACCCATAAAATCTATCTCAGGTGAGATTGCGTGGTGCACCCTGTGCGCAACGTTTCCTTCTGGTTTACCAGGAGGGCTGATAGTTTTTTAGAGATTTTTTGGAAACCTATTGAGATCCAAACCTGGGTTATCCCAAGAAGAAGAGAGAGAGAATAACCAACAAATGGTTGTATTTTTGGGACGAGCCACATGTCAGTGTTGGTGGCCTGTTGGGCATAGGACTATCTTGAGAACAAAGCCTATTTTTGGAGAAAATATATATTTTGAGAAAGACCTATTTTTGGAAAGGTAGACCTAATGTTGGAGCACACGCAATAGGTGGCAAGAAAGAAACATGCATAAAAAGAAGGAAAAGTAACATGCAAGAGGAAAAGCAACATGGCACGCAAGTAGACAAGCCTAACCATGATAGGGTTAGGTTTTTTTACAAAGATTGTAATGACTATAAGCCATAAAGTAGTATAAATAAGGACCTAGGTGGTCTAGGAAAGAGATAGAGAGATAGATATATAGATGTATGTGGGAGTATATGTGTGATATAGAGGTTATGTTTTAGAGGAAAGGATAGTTGATTATTGTGATTCTACAAGTTGTTGAGTGTAATAAGTCTTGTAGAAGATTCAAATAAGATAGTTTCTAAGGGTTAGGTCATAGGATGTGGAGCCTGGTGTGATCTAGTTTGCCTCACATTGGGTTCTTACCCTCATCTTGATTGTATTACTAAATATGTAATGTGCACAGTGAAATATTTTGCAACAGAATAAATAAAAGAGTAGAGAAGTCAGATCTTTGTGGACGTAGCCCTAGGAGGGGGTGAACCATGGTAAACTTTGTGTTATGTGTGTTTGTCAATGGATGTTTACTTTATTCTGATCATTTTCTTATGAATGAATGGTTAAAATAGAAATATCAACATGCATGCATAGGTTTAAAGATGAATACATCAGAGAAGTACTTGAATAATTAACAAGGATAATGCATAAGGAAGAAAGAACACAATCACATATCCCCACTCATTCCTAGATTGCAAGCACTTGAGTATTGCAGTCACCCATAAAATTTATCTCAGGTGAGACTGCGTGGTGCACCCTATGTGCAACGTTGCCTTATATTTTACTAGGAGGGCCAATAGTTTTTTAGGATTTTGTAGGAAACCTGTTGAGCTTCGAATCTGTGTCATCCCAAGAAGAAGAGAGAGAGAATAACAAACAAATGGTTCCATTTCTGGCTAGAACTACAGAAGATTGAGTGGACGGGATTCGTGGAAGAAACACACAGAGAATGAAAGTATAGAAGGAAATGTTTAGGCCATGGAACCCAATGAAGGAGGAGATTGAAAGATGGTTGAAAACACAGTAACATGAGTTTGCATAGAGGGACACATAAACCCTAAGTTAATACTACGCAAATATCTCGACAAACACATGTTTAGCGACTTCCATGAGGCATTTTTCTATGATTTCCTACATTTGTTACAGGAGTGGTTATTGAGATTAAAGGACAACCACCCTACAAACTGAATTAGACAGCTAGGGTGGAATCCTATGGAAATCACGGAGTTGCAACAATTTAACAACAAATCTACACGCTGAGTATATTTCTGGTTAGACAGTATTGTTGCATGGGTTATCACCAAATTTGCAGTAGATACCACAAAGTAATACACTGCAACAGGGAATTTTTTTCTAAAGGGACCCAGAGGTAGGTACATTAGATAGTTGTATACTTCAATCAATATTTTATTGTATGACAATGGTGTGATTATCATGGAATCAGACAACTAAACTTCCCTGCGTGCATGGGGGAAGTGGGGAAGCACTTACAAAAAGTTGAGATATGGAAAAAGGAGATGGATAAAGGAAAGAAGAAGGAGGCTATGGACCCAATCATGATGGAAGAAGACTAGATAAAACAGATAATGGCAGATGTTGGAAAGACATGTAGCGGAATACCCTACCAATATAAAATGAATAACAAGAAGAGATCCATAGCTGATAGAGAGGGCTTGTAAAGAAATGAAGAAGATGTAGAGGATCTCCAGGATGTGGAGAAGATTGAGGAAATCCTGTGCATAACATATGAAAGGAAAATAAGAGGTCCAAGGTTAGGGACAAAAGGTAAAACTCCAATCTAGATCACTGTTAGTGTGGAACCTACAACCCCATGTGCGACTAATACACTAGAAATAACACCAACATTTAGACAACTGAATTTTAGTGGAAGAAAAAAACCAGGACATGCATCGAATCAAGGAGCATCGACTGGGGGAGCTAGTTCATGAAGTAACAATCAATTATCTACATCCTGTGGAGGAAATAGTTTAACATAGTTCAAAATAGTAGGACATAATCCCATGATCATATTACCAAAATTCTGGGGAGAGACATTAGAGGAACCTGACAATAACTTATTCATTTGTGAGAAGATATGGGAGGAAAATAAAATCACAGATGAAGATACAAAACTCACACAATTAGCAATCACACTAAGAGACCATGCACCAGATTGGTATATGAGGCTAGATGTAAACAATCCATAGGGAATACCAAAGACTATTGCAGACATGAAAAAAATACTGGTAAACGAATTTCAGAACCCCATCTTAGAAGACCAGTATATGAATGAAATGATTGAAATCAGGGAAATACCAGGTGAGCATGTTTGGGAGATTTATCAGAGGTTCAAACGACTGAAAGAAAATTTGAAATATGCAATTACTGACATGCAACATAGGCATTTATTTGTGAACTCACTGTTACCACACTTGAAATACCTGTTAAGATAACAAAAATTCCAAACTCAGGTAGAGGATCTGTAGGCAGCCTTACAACTTGAAGAAAACTAGTATCAACAGATAGATATAGCGATAAAGGAACTCAAGGAGGATTTGAAGAATCTAACATTTCAACTTAACCAGAATAAGGGAAAAGAAAAAAAATAAGTTGTTTAGTGTACCCTATGCAGGACATAAGGACACCATAAGAGTGAATGTCCAACTTTTGCATAGTGTATGGAAACAAGGGTGCCAAATCCATTTCCAATAGGAGTACCATGTTGGGATATTTGTAAGACGCATGGGAATGATCCATATCATTTTCCAATGATGCAAAAATATAAGACAATACCAAAAAGTTCATATTGCAATTTTTGCAAATCAATGGGTCATGATGATAAGAATTGTAGAACAATGGAGCTGATGAGGGAAATAACTTCATATACTTATAGGGTGCAAGAAGAAATGATAACATGACCATATGAAACTCAGTTCAACCAAGTAAGACCACCATACAAAAATGCGCAACATCAATACAATAATGCGTAGCCACAGTGTAATAATGCACATCCACAATATAACCCCGCACAGTATAACCATGTGCCTTAGTACAATGCACCACACGGAGATTGATGTGGAGGATGAGGCAGAGGAGGATTTGGATGAGGTAGAGGACTAGTAGTGTGCCACAACTTCCAACAACCAAGACATTATGCAAGGGATTGTCCACTCCCACCAACAACATGTATGTATTGTCGCGCAATAGACCATGACAGAGAAGACTGCACAACACTCTTAGGGAAGATCCAGAAAAAAAGGAACCAAATTAACCAGAATGTCCAATGGATTTCTGTAGAATCTAGGGATGATGGGAGAAACATCAATATGGTCACTCGAGGAGGATCCAAGACAAGAATTGATGCAATAACATGATATCCAACTCAGGACCTATGGGTTAAGAAGAACATTGAGCCACAAAATAAGTTTGATGCGCGGAAAGAAAAGGAAATATTTAAGGAGGAAAGACAAGATTTTCTCAAACATAATGTTGCATCTACATCAGTCGCGTAGAAAACCTGAGAACCCACCAATATATGGAATGTCATTCTCAATGGACCATACCAATAAAGAATAACCTCTAGAGCAAGTAAGTACCATAAATAATTTTCTGCAATCCTGTGTTAAGTTATTGAATGATCCATCATCTATTAAGGTCTTACAAAATATGCTAGAAAGATGTAACAAAGAGGTAGAAGGGAAATTAGAGAGGAAAATAATCAATCATCCCCATACAAGAAGAAGGACAAACAGAGAGTTCAGACTAAATGCCAACATTGGGGATTTCAATATGGGTGATGTTATACTGGAATTAGGATCTAAATTAAATGTCTTACATAAGAAGACATGGCAGTGTATGGGGGAACCTACCCTAGGTTATTCACCTATCCAGATGAAACTAGAAAATCAACATAGAGTGTTACCTATTGGAAGACTTAAATGTGTGACAATAGATTTGGATGGAGTGTGCACTATGATAGATTTTGAAGTAATAGAGATAGCGGATGGCACAACACCTTACCCAACCTTACTTAGATTGGATTGGGAATTCGATAACTAGGCTATAATCAACCTGAAGACAAGAAAAATGACTTTTGAATCAGGCAAATATAGAGTCATTTCACCATTGGATACTTTAGAAGGAGAAAGGTTTGTATAGGCCACTTGTTTGGATCTGGAAGAAATAAACCAGTTATACATAACCACCATACGACAAAAGGATTATTTTAACCCAACTGCAGATGGGGTACTCATCTGGAGAAGCACTACATCATATGATTCCAACTCGGACATAGGTTTGGAGAATTGGCAACAATGGTTACATGAAGTTTCCACAAGGAGGTGCGCAAGAATAGATTGCGCAGTAAGATGGGTTGGTACAAAGATGAGAGAACCTCCTGGTTTTCATGGGATAAATAACTTAGAGGGATTATTGACATAATGTGAATACAAAGTGTTATAAAATTATATGATCTTATCCCTATATATTGGACTCCATTCAACACCTGAAAGATGATGGGGTGCACACAAAGAAACAATTCAGGACTGGTATCAGTGAAAACGACTACTGCACATTAGATTTGGCATAGAATAGGGGAGAAATAAAATGCATAGGTATGATGGACAAGGAACACTTGGAGAAGTGAAAGACACAATGGAGGATGACACCACTAGAGGAATGACCTCATCACTTTATCCATACATTGGAAGGAATCCTAGGGAACTGGTATACCGAACAGGAGATGTGTAAAGGCACTACAGAATGGACATGATTACAACAAAATTTTGTAGTAACCTTCTCATTTGAACATGAGAACCACAACATTGATTCAATGTTGAAGATGATATGGGGAGTGATATTTTTTGATGAACAAGAAGTGGAAATCATGACAGAGTATCAACAATAGAACATACAAACAATCAAAGAGTTAATCTCATGCTATCATGTGGAAGAGGAATCACCAGATGAATATGATCCGTGCAACATTCAGATTACAGATATTGAGGGAGAAAGAGAGGTGGAAGGTCCATCTCTAGAGTCATAAGTATTTTCTGCACCAATCAAAGTTAAGAAAGTCAACATTGGGATGAATGACAATCCTAAAATGGCAAGTATTGGAGACTATTGGGATGAGCAAACAATAGAAAGAATAACATAGTTACTGTGCAAATACAGTGACCTGTTTCCAATGACCTTTACAGAGATGAAAGGCATAGTAGAAGCACTAGGTGAGATGAATATATCCCTCAAACCTAAGGCTAGATCTGTCAGAAAATACCTTATAGACTAAATCCAGTGTATAAGCAGAAAGTAAAAGCATAAATTGATCAAATGTTGGAAGATGGTATTATAGAACCAATAGAGTAATTCGAATGGATCATTCCTATGGTAGTCCAGGAAAAGGAGAAACAAGGGATAAGGATTTTTGTAGGTCTAAGGAAACTTAATGATGCTTGCTTACATGACGTTTTCCATACCCCTTTTAAAGATGAGTTCTTAGAGAATGTGGGAGGCTAGGAAGCATATTCATTCACAGATGGATTATCATGTTACCATCATATTAAAATGGCTCCAAAGGATAGTTATAAGACTACTTTTGCTACAGAATTGGGATCCTACCAATATACAGTCATGCCATTTGGGATGAAGAATGCACCAACCATTTTTTCAAGAGTAGTTATAGATGCTTTTAAGGAATTCATACATCAGTTTCTAGAAGTATATCTGGAGGAATTGACTGTATATAGTCAATTAAAAGACCATGTAGAAGTGTTAAGACTAATGTTGGAAATATGTAGGAAATGTCAGATATCATTAAACATCAAGAAATGCATTTTTGGTACACCTTTTGGAATATTGTTGGGACATATAGTGTGTAAACAAGCTTTACTAGTGGACCCTGCTAAGACTACATTCATTGTGAATTTACCACCACTAAATTCAGTGTGATAGTTAAGAGAAACAATGGGACATACAGGATATTACAAGAAGTTTATAAAGTGGTATGCGCAGATTACTGCACCAATGGAAAAAATGTTAAAGAAGGACACCATATTTTAGTGGAATGAGGACTGTCAACAAGGATTGGACACTCTAAAGGAAAATATGGTAAAAAAACCTATATTAGTATTTCTGGATTGGGAAAAACCATTTCATGTTCACGTAGATGCATCAACCATAACACTTGGAGTAATTTTGGCGCATCTAGGAGCATGGGACTTATACCATCCCATAGTTTTTGCAAGTAGAAAGTCGTCAAAATCAGAGCATAAATACAACACCATAGAAAGAGAAGGCCTAGCCATGGTATATGCACTTCAAAAATTTAGGCACTATTTACTGGGTAAACACTTTAAATTGTTCACATACCATTCTTCCCTCATATATCTAGTCAACAAGCCAATGTTGGGGGGGAGGATCTGTAGATGGCTATTATTATTCCAAGAATTTGATTTCGAAGTGATATTCAAACCAAGGAAGCTAAATGCAGGACCTGATCACATGTCAAGGGTAACTAATGGAGAAGAACCTACTAACATGGAAGAAACATTCCTTGATGCACAATTATTTTCAGCACAGGTAGTTGATGAATACTTCACATATATTATTGAATACTTAAGTATAGGGGTTGTTACACAGGACTTTAGCACTGTGTAGAAGAAAAATCCGGAAGTCAGAGCTGCAGACTATCAACTCATTGGAGGACATTTATATAAGATGGGCAAAGACAACATTTTGAGAAGGTGTGTATTGAAAGATGAACGACCCAAAATTTTAGTAGAATATCATGAAAGTATAGATGGAGGAAATTATGCAAGAAAAACTACCACGTAGAAGGTATTGCATGTAGGATTATGATGGCCAATAGTCCATAAAGATGCCAAGGAATATTTCCATAAATGTGATGTCTGTTAGAGGATTGGAAAACCCAACATAAGGGATGAGATGCCCCTAATACAATAAGTGACTCTTCAGGTATTTGAAAAATGGAAAATAGACTTTGTTGGACCTATTAATCCACCAACAAAAGGTCAGGATTTAGATATATCATTATTGTGACTGAATACTTAAAAACACAGGCATAAGAAACACCAGTCAAAGACTGTAGCACAGAAAAAACAACACACTTCTTATTTGAGAAAGTGATCATCATATTTGGATGTCCCAGGATTTCAATGAGTGACCAAGGTACTCATTTTATTAATAATACCATCAGGACTATGACTGAGGAGTTTTTAGTCTATCACCAGAAGAGTACACCATATCATCCTCAGGGAAATGGAACAGTAGAATCTTTCAATAAGATTTTGGAATATGCTTTGACTAAGATCTACAATGTCAATAGGGATGATTGGGACTTGAAAATACTAGCAGTACTATGGGGATATCGTACCACATGCAAGAAGTTGACAGGACATACACCATTCATATTGGTGTATGGATAGGAAGCAGTGGTGCCATTAGAATTTCTGGTACCCAGTCTACACGTAGCAACAATTACCAACATGACAGAAAGAGGTGCAGTACATGAGAGGTTAAATCAACTAATGGAAATGGAAGAAGACAAGATTTTTGCAGTATTTCACCAGGAAGTATAGAAATCAAGAGACAAATCCTGACATGACAGACATATTAAAAAGAGGAGTTTTAAGGAGGGAGACCTAGTTCTTCTCTATGACAACAAATTTTTCCAACACCCTGGTATGTTTAGAATAAATTAGCCAGGGCCTTATGAAGTAAATACTGTCACAGATGGGGGATCTGTGAATATAAAAGACTTGGGAGGAACAGGCCTGAAAGGAATGATCAATGGTAGTCGACTGAAACTATATAGGGACAATCGACCTACTAACCCTTAAAAGTTACAGAACAGTAAGAAAGGCATGTATATAGTGTAATATAGTAAATATTAGGACAGAAAAATGATAAAAAGAAATAAAAAGGGGAAAAGGAAGAAAAACAAAAAAAGAGGCAGAAGTTGATTGAACTATAGGAAAGTGCGAAAAAAATTGCGAGTAGCAATTACCGCGACAACATCAGAAGATAACGCGCAGGAAAAATTACATTCGGTGCAAATGCACGCAAAAAGTGAAAAACAACTATGACTGAGTCTATAAAGTACGAAAAGAACACGTTTGTTCAACACTTAGTGATTTTTGAGCACAGAGCAAGATACAAAGTGTGTACCCTAGTTAGAACTTTACGAAGAAGCAAGCGAGTGTGCGAATTGGATAGAATATGGCCCCACCAAAGTTCGACGCTCTAGGCCAATATGTGTAGGTTACTGAACAAGGCCAAAGGTGCAAGGAAAGAATGAGACAGCCCGAGAACATGGTCGAGCTTGAATATTTCACCACTTCGGACATAGAGTCAATCAGCGCGACACAGGTTGAAGAGGAAACATCAACAACACCGCAAGGAGAAGTAGGGAAGAGTTTTGGGACCCAAAATATTATCCTAATCCCTAATCTTGAAATTCCAACTAAACCTGATGAAAGGTCGGCTCATGGATAGGGCCATGACAGAGAAGAGGTGTTGGTCGAGGACATCACTGACCGGTTGGAATCTGAGAGGGATGAAGAGGATGTAGAAATAGCAGAGGCAGGCCCATCTGTTGCTGGATAGAAAGGAAAGGTCCAGGACACTGCATACATCACACTCTGATATCTCCAAGATGCAATGGTTGTTGTGGATGATATGCTGGGAAAAGTACCAATACTTAGGTACTTAGACCACGATGTGCGAGATGCAACCAAATTCCTGGATTTGGTCGAAGATACTTATTTAGAAAACAAAGGGGAAATTGGACCCATTGGTAAATTGATAATGGAGCCAGTGTAGTGGATAACGGGGTTGTACAACTTTGGCATAATGAACCTCTTGGATATACCACACTTCGGGCATGGTAAAAACATCGGGCTCTACGTCAAATAACTAGTCTCCCGCATACATGGAGGCATCCTTTGGATGGATAGGCTAGTACAACTAGATGTGGCACCGATTGGTAAGATCATAGGGTTACCTATAGTCGACACACAACCAGAGGAGTTCTTGGATAACAAGGCACACGAGAAGGAAATCGTTGAGTTAGTCAAAGCACAGTTTGGCACCAATTAGGGAAACATGGGCATTGTGCTCAAGGATATTAACGATAATGTGATGAGTTTTGCCAAAAATATTATGGCTTGCAATCTACTGAGGAAATGAAGAAAAGAAGAAGCTCCAGGAGGAGTTATAGCAGTATCCGCACAGTGCGTGAAAGGAGTGATGTTCAGTTGGGTACCATACCTTCTGAACCAATTTTTGGTGGATTGTAGATATGTGAAGGATAATGGAACTGAGTTCCATTATTCTTGGCTTATCATTATTATAGATTTTTCACAATGGAAGGAGACAAATTTTTCATATTTATTAGATAGGAAAGTAAAATGCTATGCGATCCGATATGAGTTACTCTAGCAGTCCAAGGACAATAAAAATCAACAAGTCAATAACACAGTTTTTGCAAGGATGCTGGAAGAAATAAAACATGTGTGGCACATACCTGTGGAGGTAATCCAAGAAATGGAAGGGATAGCTAGGTTCAAGGCATCTAGGAACCACATGTGAGTCCATGCCACAAGGGATCCAAAGAAGGCATGGCTAAAAATGAAATATTGTGTCACCAAGGAGGAAGTTTACTGGATACTTAAAGACTAGCATGTGCAGTGGAAGCTACCAGTAAAAAAATCAACAACAAGGTCAACCGTGACACAATCGACGAAGCCCAAGGAAAAGGTTGAAGTAGGTTCCTCAACAAAAACAAACAGTCCATTCGATAACACTAGAAAGGCTTCTTCACAGAATCAACTATCAGGAAGAAAAAAAGTTCCGAAAATAACAAGGAGGACAACAACAACAATAAGGACATAAAACCAACAACATAATAGAAAGGGGGATACATCATAGGATGGTGAAGAAAGGGTTTAGGTTACAAAAAGTGGGGTGCAACCCTCACAGACAAAAAGGAAGCTAGTGTAGGTAGAAGAGGCACACAAAAAGAGGAAGTATGTCATGGAAGAATTTGTCATCACCCTGAAAAAGGATGATGTTGAATTCATCGCGAACAAGATCAAAGATAGGGGGAAAGAGGTGGTACATATTGCAGTGGCATGGAGAGAAGAGATCATGACCAAGATCATCGAAGTCCATGAAGCTCTACAAAAACTATGGAGTCAAGCAGGACCACAGACCACAACACAAAGACAGGAAAAGGCACAAAGACCCCCTGCGCATAAAGAAGGAGAAGATACAATACAATTGGTAGTGCAAGGTAGGAACACATTCACAGTCACCCGCCAAATGATCAGAATGGATCAAGAGACTGTGTAGAAACCCATGGGAGAAATTCATAAATTTGAATTCATCACGGTGTAGATACCCACCAAGGCACTATACGGAATCTAGGCCAACATAATGCAAGAAGTACAATCCATATCCCACATGAATGCAACTAACTTGGAGGTGGGTAGGGGAGTCACCGAAATGTTACAAATCACATGTGACCAACTGACCTCAGAGAAATAGGAGGAGAAATAACGTGCGGATAAGATAGAACAGGGACAAACAATGGTATATGATCACATTCCAGACAGTGCGCAAGTACCAGAGAGGAGTGCAGAGGAGAAGATAAAAATGATTTCACAAACAATTAATGGATATAAGTAGGAAATCGAGGAGCTCAAAGAAAAGCTTAATCCTATGACTTCTCCGGAGGTTTTAGAATAGAGAGAACAAAAATCTGCACTCCGGATAGTGGAGATGGAGAAATAAGTGAGGGAAGTAGAAGAGATGTTTGACATAACGACGCAGATATGGACCTTTTTAGAGGAAGATGAAAAGGTCCAACAGTGGGACCAACAAGAGGAGAAAATCAGTGTTTCCATACAGGAGCTAAAGCAATGGAAGAAAACAATGAGTATTACAGAGCGCTTGAAGGGAACTCAAGAAATGAAGACTCTGCAGATAGAGTTAAAGACAACAGAGACAAATAAGCAAGAGCGACAAACCCAATTGGAACCCCTCCAGGAATAAGAAATAGAGATGATTGCAAAACTGTAGGAAGAGAAGACGAGTATGGCACATGCACAATCAAAGGGTGTATCATTAATACAGGAGGAGATAACAACACAAACAATCGAGGCGCTAATAGGAAAAGTTGCGCAAATGAGGGAAAAAGGAAAGGAACTAGCAGAGAAGTTCCACAGTTTGGAAACGGTTGTACGGGGAGCACACACCACTTGAGTGGCTTGGGATGAGCCACATGTCAGTGTTGGGGGCTTGTTTGTTGCAGGCCTATTTTGAGAAAGAAGCATATTTTTGGATAAAAGGTCTATTTTGGGGCGCAGGCCTATTTTTGGAGAAAATATCTATTTTGAGAAAGACCTATTTTTGGAAAGGAAGTGCTAATGTTGGAGAGTGCCCAACAAGTGGCAAGAAAGAAACATGCAGAAAAAGAAGGACAAACAACATGCATGAGGAAAAACAATGTGGCATGTAGGAAGACAAGCCTAACCATGATAGGGTTGGGGTTTTTGACAAAGATTGTAACGAATATAATCCATACAGTAGTATAAATAAGGACCTAAGAGGTATAGGAAATATATAGAGAGATAAATATATAGATGTATGTGGAAGTATATGTGTGTGAGATAGAGGTTATGTTTGTAGAGGAAAAGAGAGTTGATTATTGTGATTCTATAGGTTGTTGAGTGTAATAAGTCTTGTAGAAGAGTCGAATAAGCTAGTTTCTGAGGGTTAGTTCACAGGTTGTGGAGCCTGGTGTGATCTAATCCGCCTCACATAGGGTTCTTACCCTCATCTTGATTATACTACTGAAGTTGTAATGCATGCAACACAAGATTTTGTAGCAGAATACATAAAAGAGTAGATAAGCTGAATCTTTGTGGACGTAGCCCCAGGAGGGGGTGAACCATGGTAAAATTTGTGTTATGTTTGATTTTTAATGAATGTTTACTTTTTTTTTTATCATTATCTTATGAATGAATGGTTAATCTAGAAATATCAATATGCATGCATAGGTTTAAAGATGAATAAATCAGAGAAGTACTTGAATGTTTAAAAAGGATAATGTATAAGGAACAAAGAACACAATCACAGATCCCCACTAATTCCTAGACTGCAAGCAATTGAGTATTACAGTCAACCATAAAATCTATCTCGAGTGAGACTACGCAATGCACCCTGTGCACAATGTTGCCTTCTAGTTTACTGGGAGGGCCGATAGTTTTTGAGGTTTTTTTTGGAATCCTGTTGAGATTGGAACCTGGGTCAGCCCAAGAAGAAGAGAGATATAATAACCAACAAGATTCAACCCAAACCATCTGATCATATCATTGTAGTCATTCCTTCTAAATTTGGGAAAGGGACTTTATCCTTGATGATGCGAAAATGTTACTTCTCAAGACTTCACTTTAAGTTGTAAATCTCTAAAACACAAGTGAAACTATAGGGGAAATGTAGAAGGGTTGCCTAATATCACCATGGTAACTCCTTCACTTTCTTTAATTTGTCTCTCTGTCAACACAAGGGGGGCAGTCCTAGACAACTATATTTTATTTATGATGAAGACTTAGCGTTCATTTCAGATTTAGAAAATAGAAAGTAAAATGATTTTAGTTTATAAATTTTGGGTGGTTGAAAGGAAGACTAATGTCGAACATCAACTTAGGGTGAATGGAGTCAAATGATATTTAGAGGGTTTGAATATATGTGAATGGTTATGATCAATGATGTTGTTACAACATTCTATCATCTACCTATGAATGTTATTTTAGATTGTATAAAATTATCTAGAGGGACCTTCCAAAGGTGTTTTTCAAATACATGTGCATGACAACAAAGGGGTGATCTTTCTACAAACCAAAAACATGCTCTACGTTTCACTAAAATGGTAGCAACAAATTATCTAATTTAACAACAAAAAGAAGTTAAGGAAATGGATAGGAAACACCTCAATCAGTTCCCTTCTTTAGATTATATATCTTTCCTTTGAATCAAAACCCTTTGCAACATAATTTAAATGAAATTTATGAAAGGAAAATAAAACACGAGAGGTAAAAATAATCAATTATAACATAACAACTACACATAAGACAAATGATTTATTGTGGAAAACCCAAATCGGGAAACACCAACCATTAGATTTATTGGTTCCTTGAACAAACCCAACCAAGACGACCAAGTGAGTGTTCACCACTCACGTCCTGGCACAACAAAATGGAATATCACCGACCTTTTAAAGGATTTTATTACATGGAATCCACAAGCTCTAAAACTATGGGTCACCGATACCTTGTGCAAGAAACCATCACTATTGACCTTGTTATCCCCAACTCCTAGGGATAACTAAGGAGATGATGTCTCGAGGCCCTCAGGTTGTAGACATGGAGTACCAAGAGACAACTTGACCATTAGTGTCCACTTGCATAGATAGAGACCCACCTCACCACCATAGTTCCAGGTTGATCATGATGATATCCAACACATCAGCTGGGCTTCAGAAGACATTGGGTCTTTCTCCATGAGGTACAAGTCAGGTATTATGGTGAGTGTGATTTCAATATTTGAGGCATTTTAGTTTGTTACATATTTTACTTCTTTTGATTATGTAACATTTGCTTGGACATTACACTCTTTGCCTTGTTTCACTTTGGTGGTTGACATTGCGCCCTAGTAATTGGGTCACCCTTAGGGATAAGTATGCTACTGGGTGGTCCTTTTGATGATTCATCGTGTTATTCCCGACCATACTTGTCACTTTACACACTTCATCCCCTCATATCCTCACCCTTTGGGTTTTTCAGGTGTACTGACCCAAGAAGGGGTTGTCCCTCATGTCATGGGAAGAAGGGGATGAAGGCTCAGAGGCTTGTGGTTGGAAAAAGATAAAATCCTAATTATTAACCTTCAATATGCTCTCCCAAATATGTCTTGAGAGAAATGAAAAGATTCTCCTAAAAAACCAAAGACCTACAAAATCAAACACATAACATAAATGTCCCACTTGATTGAGGGATTTACACAAAGTGCATTACAAGATAGAATATACCCCCATGGAACTATGTGTACTTCTCCCTTCAAGTGACACTTTGGTACTGCATTTCAATCTAATCTATTCACTGTTTAGACCTTAATTAATTAATGAAAATAAATGGGTTTGGAAAAACAATGCATTGAAAAACGAAGGTGCAACACACCCTCTACAAAGGAACCCATAAGTGAGACACTACATCCCCTTGTATCTCATGAACCCCATACCCAAAATTTTTCCCCTCATCCATGACACCTCATCCACATGAATTAGAAGGAGGTCCCCTTGGGAAACACCCCTAAATTTGAGGAATGATTCACCCAATAGGTGTTAGAAAAATAGGACTGCAGAGCAATAAAATAAAATAAATGTGGAAACAAAACACAGAAGATACACAATACAAGAGAGACACGGATTTACTTGGTTCACCCAGTGTGGGCTACATCCACCAGATAAATTGCCAGGTCCTTCCTTTATTATTATCCAAAAAATGAAGGGATACAACCTACAACAAAACCCACTGTAACTTCCTCTTCTTTCTCTCACTGTCTCCTCTCTCACAATACAATACTGGCCATAATGCATAGCCGCAATACATTTCCCTCATAACAGAGGGTTTCCTTCTAGGGAAAAAAACCCTAACATAATTTCTACCATTAGATCTATGACCTTATAATGAACAGTCCAAATTTACAAAGAAATTACAATATACATTTTTAAGGCAATTTTTCCTTCGGGGGCTTCGCCCCCGAACCCCCCATACCCCATAGAGGGGGTACCGCCCCCCCTTCTGCACTCCCCCGTGTGGAAGAGTGTACATACTTCTGGGGTGTAAAGTCTTCAATGGGTATAAACATGGCTAAAAGCAAGGACCTCTGAATCAACAACATAATCAGGCTCGACAACCAACAATAGGTCATTTTGACAACCGTCCCATACCTAAACTTGGAAAATTGCATAGGATCTTTGAGCATTAGTTTATTTTGATGAGTTGTGTTAGCACTCTGTAGTTTGTTCGGTTGATAAACAAGCAACAGAGGTAACCTACAAACCAACTTTAGAGCTGGGTACTAGCTTGCTCAACTCAGAGAGGGCTCTCTCATGTCACTTGGTGTTTCTTTGACAATCAATGGCTAGATTTTTTGTTTTGGGGGGGTTTTATAATTTTGATGGCAAGGAAGGGGAGGGACACTTAAGGATATGGAGTCAAAATTCTCAAAATGAATGAAAACACTGACTAACCAATAGAAATATCCATAGGATAAAGGCTAAGTGAGGTGATGAATCTGAGTTATACATTGTAGTTTGCAGAGTGTAATAAGAAAAATAAAACAAGTAACTGCATCAGAGCATTAATGAAATGAATTACGAATTAGTTAGGAAGAACTTAAAACAGTTTAAATTGCTTATTCCAAGAGCATCACAAGATGAATTATGAGCCTTTAAACTATCCAATTTAAACAGAAGATAGTGTAAATGAAATTAGAGAACACAGAAAATACATACAAGGAGAGAAGACAAAACTCATATCACCACCATTAGAATCTTTTCATAGAGACTTCAAAGGCTTCTACATATGTATTCAATTCAGCTCCAGAAAATTACAATTGAATTCCAAACAACTAAAAGGGTGCCCTTGTACTTCTTCCAACCTGAATACATTTGTAACTTCTAATACTTATACAATTCAAGTTCCTTCATTTAGAGACTGATTACAATAGCTGAACTGAAATGTTTCATCTTCTAAAACTGATTACAATAATTACAAATCACAGTTTCGGTATGGGAACCAATTACAATGATTAATTAGAAAAACGTTTCATGAACCAACTGAAGATTCCTTTGACTCTTCAAATTCTTCCTTTGCCACTTGTCCTATTTTGGCCTTCTGTCTGATCTACCATATTTGGTGACACCTAGACATTATCTACTGGTTCCTGGAAAACTACACTTTGTTTTACCCAACCACACTATCTCCTTCCATTGCAAGTCAGAAGGGATATCATAATCAATCATTTCTTTTAGTATGATCTCCAGGTCAATGCAAGCAGCATATGTCATGACTGTTAGTCCAATCTTCATTGCTTTGAACTGATTTAGAAGATCAAAATCTGTAATCAAATGTTCAACCAGGGTTGATCTTTTCAAGTTTTCCTCCAGGCTTTCAAACTTGGAGTGATCCATTCTACATTGAGTGAGCTGATAATTGTATTCCTCCTAATCATAGAATTTTCCTTTGCCATCCCAAAATGGTGGGAGGCCTTTTATAAACAACTCTTCAAATAGATCCTTGAATTCCTGTACACTTTGCTCCATCTGTGTGGCCTTAGTTTGGAATGATTTTAGAAGGTTATGCTTGGCAATAACCCTCCTAGCCCAAATGGTAATTTTAGTTCTATCTTTGACCAGAATGGTATGAACTTCTATAGTAGGGATGGAATTTAGTAGGTTTATGGAATTTTGGGCCCACTCTGATGGTTTCTTTGCTAAGGTCTCATTCACAATAGTGCACTTGCTTATGGCTATGATGGCCATGCTATATTTATCATTGATGAAGTTTAAGTACATTATAACTTGGCAGCTTCAACAGTAATAGAATCCCAGATGATGTACTTGGCTCCCTGCAACAATCCTTTTCCCCTCAACCTTATTTTAAGTTTGTCTACCCTTTCATGCAAAGATTGATTCTCCTTTTGAAATTGAGCCACCCTTTCATCTTTTTTTTTTGAATTATTGTTTCCATTTATCTATGTCTCCCTTTGAACCTTTGATTTTTCCCACCTTCCGGTTAACTTGTGACATAGCCTGGACAAGTCCTTCAGTGCTTGGACCAACTTCTGCAGTAGAAGGTACAACTACATCCATGTTTAGTAGTTCTATTTGTCCCTATGACCAATTCACCTTTTCTTGCTCTAGCTGTAATACCTTGGCCTTGTAGTTCAATGCCTCTTGTCGAAATGCTTCCTTTTCCTATTCTATGGCAACCAATTCTGTTGTTTGTGGATGCTCTGTGGAAGACATTTTTAGTTTTTTCTTCAATCTTTGAATCAACTTGTCTTTTTCATCTAATGAGGATTTCACTCCCTAAGAGACTTCAGATTATAGACTCTTGACATGAGTTTTCCAAGCTCTACTGGATGATTTTTCTTTCCTTAACTGCCCTTCCAACTTTATTGCATAAGTGGACAACTTTGAATTCTTCAAGCTTAGGCCCAAGTAATCTAAACACAACATATCACTGGTATTCTTGTGGAATTTCACTTTGTCTAGAGCACTGATGTTGTCATATTTTAGCTTGATCTCAGATACTTTGTCTTCATCTGCAACTGTTATATTAAATGTCCTCTTCTCTATATCTCTTACTGTGAACATAGAAGACTTATGCTGAGAAATATTTTCTACTTCAGGGATTAACTCCCTCATTTCACCCATATCCAAGTTTCCTTTCTCAACATATTGCTTTTCCAAATATTCTTTAGATTGATAGGGTACTCCAGATGCCTTATCAAAGATGTGCTTTTTGTCGCTAAAAGTTCTTGAGCTGCCTTCACTTTGGATCTTGCTTCCTTTCCCAACTTCTATAGTGTTGGTGCCACTTTCCACCATATCCATATTCACTTTTTATTTAGGCTCTTCCTCCTCTAGATCCACTATCTATGGGGATTGTGTGATCCTCATCTTCTTACGGGTAGTCTGCTGACTACTGGTGCCCAGGGCCTCTGAACTTCTTCTTTTGCTGTAAACACTTACTTTGGGGGATTTAACTATCAACTTCTGAGGAGTTTGTTGTGTTTTAGTCTGTTGCAGGGTTGCCTCCACTTGCTGTGTTTGAGCTGGTTGCAAGATTTCTTCCATATCAGCACAAACATCTAGATTTTCCAATTTTTCAAAACCCTCAACATGTTCATGCTCATAGGGGCTTGTTTGTTCATTAGTCTTCTCTTGTATATGATCTGATGTGGATCATATCTTCTTCCCTATAACTGTGCAAAACCAAACTCTTTGAACTTTTCTTGGACATGAGATAAGAATGGTCTTGTCTTGATAATGAAGGGTCCAATGATGAAAGGGAATTTGAGATTGGAGGCCTTGTGTAATTTCAGGAAGTGCTTTATCTCTAATATGATTCTTTGCCTTATTAACTCAAGGGAAAAGACTCTGGGTGTCATAAAAATAGGCAAAATATAGGGGGATTCATGACAGCCATAAATCCATATCACTATTGAATGCATGAACAACACCCAATCCGCTACTCCGTTTTCTGGATTTGGCTGTAAATAACTCCTCATGTCATCCATGACTCTTGGTAGGCTGGTATTGAAAATCAAACTGTAAACCCTGGACATGACCTTGTTGATAAAAATGAGCAATGTGATTCATTTACATTTAATTGATATGAATGTTGCTTCAGGGAACTCTCTCTTGTTTGTTTCCAAGAAAATCTTCAGCAAGTATGTGTAATATATGAAATGTCTTAGCGACTGAAAATTTAGTAGCTGTTTGTGGATATTATTAGCTATGAATTTATCAAAGATGATACAGATTGACTGACTGGACTCTGGCTGAAAAAAAACCAACAAAAAACCTAACAGGACCTCGACCACATGCTTGTCATTATCTAGACCTAAAATTTGACTCATCATGTAACAGACCCATTGGACCTCAATAACCATGATACTCACACTCATTGGCAAAGACAAACTTTCAGAAAGATGCTTTGGTTTGAAAATTGTTTGTAAGAATAGGGCTTTGAATTCTGATGGACACTCCATGTAAACCATAATCAAATTTTCTTCCTTGAATGGTTCAGACTCTGCAGAGAAGGAATATGGTATGTCGAGGGCACCTCAAATTGACAGACACTCTACCCTACATAGGACCTCATACCTCTGTTTATTTACGACAACTTTCTCTTCCTGTGAATATTGCTCTACGCACCAACCTATGAATTCAGGAAAAGGGAACACGACCTCAACATCGTAGGGGACTATAGTGGCTTGGAATTCTTCAAGGAAGGGTATTTTCTTCCTTACATTATCAGACAGATTAGCTCTGGACAAAAAGATGGGAACAATGGTAATTTCAGTGTCGAACACATCTGAATCTCAGTCAATTAGGGCTTCTTCATTTGACACGGGGTCTTTCTATGTTACTGACATAATGATAGGGTGAATGGTGGTGATGAAAAATACTTGTAAACAAGTGGAAAAGGTGTGAGCTTGGCATACTTTTGAGCTTCAGTTTGAATGGAGTAATCGTGCCAACTTTCAACGTTCCAGTATATGAAAAAACAATAAAATAAACAATGAGCCCCCTCTTATATACTTTCCCGATTTCGGAGGAAAGAGGAAGTGGTTTGGGGAAACCCACTTCTCGCCTTGAAATCCATTTAGTGGTGCCATGTGGTCCTAACCTTGAACCATGATTTACTTTTATACCCTCTTTCAAGAATTATATTTCGCACAAGTCCTCCCCCTGAAACAATCCCCGACCGTTGATCTATAGCGCCTGTGATATGTGACCTATCAGGTCCCATCAAATCCACACTACTGCTAGAATTAGCCTCCTCCTGCTAGACTTGGCCCTATCCTCTATTTTTTCACACCTCCACATCAGTCTAGCACCTTGCTAAGTCTCATAAACTTGATTTCGCACACAAGTTTTTTTTTTATGGTGATAACAAGGTGGTTTGGATGTACTTGCTTAGATGGATCTTTTATTGATTTGATTTACTCATCATGATTCTTTGACTTGATATCCTTGGAGGGTGTACCCATCTGTCTTTGCAGGACCCAGCTGGTGGAAAATTTTGGAGGAATAATCCTAGCTTGGGTTTCCTTAGGGCTTGAAGCCCACATGTTGGATGCCAAGGGCCCACATGTTGGATCATGAAGACATGCCTTTGGAGGCTTAGAAGACATTATGGAGGACCTAACCTAGCCCGTACCACCCAAGCATTTTTCCCAAGAAGGCCAAAACATAACCCTTGAAGGCTTGGCATCATAGTGGGGCTAGGGTTTGGTGGTGATTGAGGAAAATTGACACATTTTGGAAGAAAGAGCCCATGGATCATGGATGATATGGATTGGATCAAAGACACTTGGCCTTTGGAGGATTAGCTCACCCATCTGCAACTCAACGACTTGACTTGAAGTGACAAAAGTTACCCAAAAGTAGGATGATGTCACGTTTTAGGGTTTCTTTCATGTGCAAAAGTATGAATTAAATAATATTATTTTTTAAATGGGCAAGATTAGGTCTATTGACCCTTTATCTTGTGGTTTACCCTAAATTATGTGGACAAAATATGTTTAGAACATTTTGTATAAATAGAGATCATTTATATGTCATTTTCATATAGCTCTCCCATTGTGAGAAGCCTTCCTAGCTGAAATTTGTTCCCTCTTTGGGAAATATCTTCTCTCTTGTTCTCTTGTTCTGGTTTCCTCATGCTATTGGTGGAAGAAGTAGTGTTATACCTCTCTTGGATATTTTCTCTTGCATTTATGGTGGATTTATCTTTGTAAGAGGAGGTTTATCTTGTCATTTATTCTACTAGGTAAAGATTTTATCTTGTTGATACTTCATTACTTGGTTACAAGTTTGATTTGCTAGAATTGTTGGGGAGTATAAGGATTTACAATGCCACCATTATCTATCATTTTTGTCTAGAAATGATTTGTTGCACAAGGTTCTACTAGGAGAAGTAAAAGGTTTTACACCCTCCTAGTATCTCCTAGTTAACATTCCTTGCCTTGGGGAGTAAAAGGGTTTACACCCCCAAGAAGATAGCACTTGTTAACATGTTGGATTTACTAAAAATAATTGCATTGGAGAAATAACATGTTGCATTGGTTAACATGAAAAATTGGGATTTTGAGGTTGTCTAAATTGGAATCAATTCTATGCTTTATATGCTTTATTGAGTCACTAGGGAATCACCTTTCGCTAAGTTATTATTGATGCTATCATAAAATTTCATCTACATCCATTAGGGCCACAGAAACCCTAACACAACTTCCTTAATAACTCACAAACCAACCGTCAAATGTTACTAAAAGTTTGCCCCTACAATCTACTAACCCTAGCGCACTTTTTGGGTGGATTGTTGGAAATTTTTGGTGGTTGATCTATTCACTGTAACAAATTGTATGCTAGAGGAATAAGGCTGCAGCTATATCTCTGAAATACTATTTTATTACATCCTTGTTTCATGCTAAGGTCTTGCTCTTTCATACTTGAGTTAACTAGTCATTGCTAGCTTGTCTCTTTCAATCTTAACTAGACTTTTAGCATCTTTATTTGCATCTCTCATTATCATTTTATTGCTGATATATATTACTGTTTATTGCTACAATTATGGACAACAAGAATAAATTTCTTGTCCAACATAATATTGGGATTGTATATTAATTTTCTTGGTGTCTCGAGCATGTACAATCACCACTTGGCAAGTGTACTACATTGTGGCATATCTTCTACCATCTATGAGACTCTTTTCAAGCCATTTTTACCTTTCATCATTGACCTACAGAGGGAATATTCTTCATCTCTTTATTTTCCATCTCATTTCCCCCAGGGTCATCGGGATTCCCCCCTTGAGGTGATTAATTCATCTCTAAAGTGATAGGAATACCTGCCTAAGGTGACAATAGGTAGGTGTTCTCTTAGTTGTTGATATTTTGTGGTTGGTGTTGAAATAATATAATTTCAAAGTGTATTGTAATTATTATTGTGGAATTATTCATTAGATCAATCCCCATTGCAGATTGATCATGTCGGCTATTGTAAAAGACCAAATCCCCTTTTACGGATTGGTAAAAACATAATTGTAATAGGCAGAATAAGAAGTCGGCCCCATAATATATTAAAGGTGGTTATAACCAACCAGATTGAGAAGTCGGCCCTATCAGTGAAGAGACACTTCCACATGTGCCAGAGTTGTATAAATAAGGAGGATAGCACCTCACTTAGACACACACTCACTTGTTCATTGAGAGACAAGTTTTAGAGTTATAGTTGGAGAGAGAGAGAGAGAGAGAGAGAGAGAGAGAGNTGTGAGAGGACTTTCTGTATTTGTTTGAGTTATCTCTTGGCATTGTATTGGCTATCTATAATAAGGAAGTTTTGTTAGGTTTTCTTCCGCTGGAAGGTTTCCCATGATAAATGATGTGTCTCTTGTGATTGTGTATTTCTCAGTGATCCTATCTTATGCTATTGTTGTCTATTGAAATGCAACGAACTCTAATAATATCTTAAACCTTAACATGGTATCAGAGCTAAGCTCAAGAGAGCATCTTTCATAAGGGAAAGAGAAAAACGTCACTGTTGTCATGCATGCAAATTAGGGATTTTTGTTGGTGAAGTATTTCAGCCCTAAAACCATCTAGAAAAGTGCACCCTTCCTCAAGGATCACTTTGGCATCCTCAGCGCAACTTTTTAGTGGCTAGATCTCCCAGAAAGTGAAACCCTAGTTTCACAAAGTACCAAAAGTACCAGAGAACCAGAGTACCAAAAGTACCAGAGTACCGAAGGTACCAGAAAACTAGAAGCACTAGTCCAGAAATATGCAAATCAAGTTTAGAGCAGTAAAAGTTGGATTTTCTTAGATCAAAACACACCAGGCTACTCATCTTAGCCAATCACACCTCCTGATAAGTTAAGAATTTGATTTTGAGCATTTTCATTTTTTGGTTATTTTCCTAGCTCCAAGTAAAACATATCTGCAAGCACTAATATTGTTGACAAGCTAGAAGGCGTGGAAAACTTTCGTTCCTGGAAGTATAGGATTTGTCTCATTATTGAAGAGAATGACCTAGCAAGATTCGTCAAAGAAGAAGTGTTGGAACCTGACGATGCTGCAGACAAAGAAAAGCATCAAAAGGACACGATAAGGCCCAAAAGAATCCTTGCAGATTCAATCAAAGATCACTTGGTCCCTTATGTGTCATCAAATAAGACTCTGAAAGAAATGTTTGATGCCCTAAGTAGACTATATGAAGGAAAGAACATAAATCGAAAGATGAATATAAGAATTTAGCTCAAGAATATAAGGACGCGGAAAGGAGAATCAATCCAAGAATACTTCTCTAGAATATCCCAATTCAAATAACAACTAAAAGCAATCGGAGATGCTATAGATGAATATGAACTTATAATGACGGCCCTTAATGGTATCACAAGACCTTGGGATGAATTCATCCAAATGATCTATGTCAGAACAAAGAAACTAAAATTTGACGGTCTATGGGAAGAACGCATTCAAGAAGAAACAAGAGTAGCTAGCTGAGAAGCGTTACTATCAAGAGATGATGATCAAGCCCTAGATACTCACACTAAAGGAGGAAGGAAGAAGTCCTACTTCCAGAAAGAAACTCATAAAGAGTCTCGCCCCCAAAAAAAATCTCAACCAAAGAGATTCCAAACGAAATGGCAACGAAAGGAAAGAGATTACTCATCTTTCCAATGCTACCATTGTGACAAGATGGGAGATATAGCGAGATATTGTCCAGCAAGATGAGAAGAATACAAAAGGAAAAATAAGAGGCACCATGCCCATGAATTTGAAGATAAAAATCCACCTGCAAAGATGTTAAGAGAACAAATTAAAGACTATGTCTTAATCTTGGCCCTCTCAGGATCGGTAACACCTGGAGAGGACACTTGGCTCATTGATAGTGGTGCCTCCAAGCACATGATATGTCAAAGAGATATTCTCTCTTGCATCTCAGAAAAAAAGTTTTCTCAGAAAGTGACACTTGGAGATGATTACCAATATCCCATCAAGGGAGTGGGTGAATCAAACTACAATCTTAATTCAAGGAATTCAATGAAGATGAAGGATGTACTCTATGTACTAGGTTTGAAAAAGAACCTACTCTCTATTTCAGATTTAGAAAAGAAAGGCTGCAGAGTTGCCTTTATAGATGGAAAATTTCTTATGTGGGCTAAAGGAGAAACCATAAAAGAAGCAATCATCATTGTAAAAGAAGAAGGTGGCTTGTACAAGCTAAAGGGTCACTCAGAAGCTACCATGACCCACGCTATTGAGAATCCATGTGAACTTTGGCATAGAATATTAGCCCACATCAATTACAAGGTGCTACCATACATATGCAAAGCTATCACAGGTCTACCAAAAATCAAGGTTGACCATGAAGGCGTGTGCAATGGATGTGCAAAAGGGAAGAACATCAAGAATCCTTTTCCGAAGAGAGACAACAAAGCAGAATGAGTCATAGAGCTCATTCATTCAGATGTGTGTGGCCTAATGCCATTGTCCTCCATTAGTGGGTATTTATACTATGTATAATTTATTGATGATTATTCTTGTAAGAACTGGGTGTATTTTTTGAAATCTAAAGATGAAGTGTTCAACAAATTCAAGGAATTCAAAGCCTTGATAGAGAATCTTTTTGAAAGAAATATCAAGATACTCAGGTCAAATAATGGAGGAGAATACACCTCAAAAGAGTTTGTGAACTTCTGCAAAGATTTTGGGCTCAAGAGGGAGCTCACCACTCCTTATAATCCTCAAAAAAACATTGTAGCTGAAATAAAGAATAGAACAATAATGGAAGCATTGAAGACCATGATCCATGATCAAGATCTTCCTATGTGCTTATGGGCAGAAGAAACAATGATAGTCGCATATGTGCAAAACCAATTGTTCCATAGTGCACTTGGGTTCAAGACCTCGAAAGAGATGTTCATCGGAAAGAATTCAGAGGTAATCCATCTCAAAATATTTGGCTACCCAGTATTTATACATATTCCAAAAGAGAAAAGAAAGAAGATGGACCGTTTAGGAAAGAAGGGAATATTTGTGGGATACTATGAGGTCTCCAAGGATTTTAGGATTTATATACTAGGTCACCATCACATTGAGAGCAACAGGGATGTGGCCTTTGATGAAGATGAAACACTCAAGAAATCAAGAAGATGCCAGCTTGAAGAAGTATATGAAGAGGAACCCGTAATCCCCAGAGTTGCAGAATAAGTGAGGGAGGTTCCCAGAGCTGTAGAACCAGTGAGGGAAGTTGTAACTTTTCCTGATGAGGAAATTCTAGAAGATCATGACATAGTAGAATTTCAAGAACCTCTTCAGATGATGATCTCCCATAAAAGAAATCATGTTTGGGCAAGAGAGATTATTCAAGATGGAGAGAAATATGGTGTTCCTGAAGGAACCATGAGACATGTGAAGAAACCTAAGCCATTCTCCAATTATATGTCTTTGATGTGTGATCTCCTAGATAAATTCCTACTTTCTTTGAAGAATCCATTCAGAAGAAAGAATGGGAAGATGCTATGACAGAAGAATACCAATCCATAATAAAGAATGATGTATGGGAAATAGTTCCCAGACTGAAGAGAAAGGATGTGGTATCTTCCAAATGGCTCCTCAAAATAAAACATGTTCCTGATGGAAGTATTGAGAAGTATAAAGTAAGATTTGTCGCTCGTGGATTTTCTCAAAATTAAGGCATTGAATATGAAGAGACATTTGCTCCTGTATCCAGATACACTTCGATTAGAACCATCATAGCACTTGTAGCTAAGATGAAGTGGAAGTTACACAAGATGGATGTAAAGACAACTTTCCTAAATGGTGTCATCGAATAAGAAGTGTATATAGAACAACCTCAAGGATTTGAAGTTGAAGACAGGAAGTCTCATGTCTGCAAGCTGAATAAGGCTTTGTACGGATTGAAGCAAGATCCTAGAGCTTGGTATGGCAGGATAGATAGTTTCTTGACGAGCTTGGGCTTTACCAAGAGTAAAGGAGATTCTAACTTCTACTTCAAGGTTATGAACAATGAGCTAGTGATATTATTGTTGTATGTGGATGACTTATTCTTATCTGGAGAAGAAAATCTCATCACCAAATGTAAGAAGAGGCTCGCCTCAGAATTTGAGATGAAATACCTTGGCCTAATGCATTATTTCTTAGGTCTTGAGGTATGTAAGAGTCCAGAGAGGATCTTCCTTAACCAAGGGAAGTATGCAGTAGAAATCCTGAAGAGATTCGACATGTTAGAGTGAAAGTCCATGAATACACCCATGGAAACGAAGCTGAAGCTACTGGTCAACACTTCGTCAGAATTGATTGATGCCACACTGTATAGATAGATCATTGGATCACTGATGTACATGAAGAACACCAAACTAGATATTTGTTTTGCCATGAACACGTTGAGTCATTTTCTGGTATAACCCAGACATGTTCACCTAGTTGCTGCAAAACATGTGATGAGGTACCTTAAGGGTACATTAGATTGTGGTCTCATTTATGATGGAGATCATGGTTTCACATTGAGTGGGTACACTGATTCAGATTGGGCTGGAAGTGTCTCTGATAGGAAGATCACTTCAGAATGTTGTTTCAGTTTGGGATCAACCATGATCTCATGGAAGAGTAGGAAGCAATCCAACATCGCTCTCAGTACAATGGAAGCAAAATACATTGCTACGTGTTCTGCCAGTTGCGAAGCTATATGGTTTCGTAAGTTATTGACTGGTCTATTTGACCTAGATATGGAAGCAACCATGATCCTATGTGAATACCAGAGCTACATAAACATGACATAGAATCTTGTATCCCATGACAAGTCAAATCACATAGAGATTCAATATCATTACATCTGTGACATGGTGCAGGGAGGAGCCATAAAGCTGCAATACGTTAGCACAGATGAACAAGTTGTCGATGTGTTGACCAAGCCTCTATCTCGTGTAAAGTTTGAGAACTTTCGAGATAAGCTTGGTATAGTCTGAAAGGACCTTCCTCCAAAGGGGGAGTAGTGTTTTGATGAGATATATCTAGTACTGAGCTTCAAGCTTAACCGCTGTGACATAAAGCCAGTCTATTTGTTGAGATGAGATGTGCCTAGTACTGTGCTTCCAGCCTAACTGTTGTGACATAAATCAAGTCTAGTTGTTGTGATGATATGTGCCTAGTACTATGCTTCCAACCTAACTGCTGTGACATAAAGCAAGTCTAGTTGCTGTGTTGAGATATGTCTAGCCTTGTGCTTCCAGCTTAATTGCTGTGACGTAAATCTAGTCTAATACCTTTCTTCCAGCCTTATAGCTGTGACAAAAATCAAGACAAGTATTGTGCTTCCAACCTTATTGCTATGACGAAAAGCAAGACGAGTATTGTGCTTCCATCTTGATAGCTGTGACATAAAGCCAATCCAGTATTGTGCTTCTATCTTGATTGTTGTGATGGAAAGAAAGACGAGTACTGTTCTTCCAGCTTGATAGTTGTGACGTAAAGCTAGTCCATTATTGTAGTGATGTGCTAGCCTCATGCTGTGATGATGAGCCAGCCTCATGCTATGATGATGTGACCAACCTTGTGTTGTGATGATGATGTATTAGTTTTATACTAATCCATATTGATGCAAATGATGATTTCATTTCTCTGAGAATGACGATGCTGCCGATGAGAAAACTTCTGATGATTTATAGATACCCCAGTAAGTGTTCCAAGATGATATTGATGATGTTGTCCTCTCACCCACCTGATTTTCTTGATGATGTTGTCCTCTCTTTCGACTGATGTTGTTGAAGAATAACCTTCTTGTTAAGGGGGAGTGTTGAAATAATGTAACTGCAAAGTGTATTCAAATTATTATTATGGGATTATTCATTAGATCACTCCCCATTGCGGATTGATCATGTCAGCTATTGTAAAATATCAAATCCCCTTTTTTGGATTGGTCAAAACACAATTGTAATAGGAAAAATAAGAAGTTGGCCCCAAAATATATTAAAGAGGCCACATAATATATTAAAGGTGGTTATAACCACCCAGGTTGAGAAGTCGGCCCTGCCAGTGAAGAGACACTTCCACATGTGCTAGAATTGTATAAATAAGGAGGCTAGCACCTCACTTAGACACACACTCACTTGTTCATTGAGAGACAAGTTTCAGAGCTGCAGTTGGAGAAGAGAGAGAGAAAGAGAGGCGCATTCTTGGGAGAGGACTTTCTGTATTTGTTTGAGTTATCTCTTGGCATTGTATTGGCTATCTATAATAAGAAAGTTTTTCTAGGTTTTCTTCCCCTTGAGGGATTCCCAAGATAAATTATGTGTCTCTTGTAATTGTGTATTTCTCAGTGATCCTATCTTATGTTATTGTTTTCTATTGAAATGCAAAGAACTCTAATAATAGCTTACACATTAATAGTTGGGTCGAGCTTTTCCCTACCTACAACTTGTGCGATAACATTTTGGTGTCATTTTTGGGGAGGATTTTGAATCCTCTTCCAAACCCTAATGACACTTTAGAAATATATCCCAAGTCCTTTCCTTATCTTTCTTGGCGACTCCACCTAAAGGAAGTTCCATTTATACCTTTGATGAGATCTTCTTGAAGCTCATCTGACGACTCCACCATCCCAAAATCCGTCTTCCCTTAATACTTTTCCCCCAGGGCGGTTCAAACCTTCTAAGGTTTACCAAAATGACATCAGGAGGAAAAGGACAGAGGGCTCGCCTGACATAAGGAGGGAAAGGACGGAAGGACTCCCCTCAAGCCTCCCATTGTGAAAACCCTTTTCCATGGTACCCTTCTCCTTTCTCCAATGTCTGACACTTGGGAAAAACACCTTTATAAACCACTTAACATGGACACCATCCCTAGATACCCCAACACAATGCCAAAAGAGTCTCATAAATGGTTTTCGAAGTTTCCAGGAAACAATGTCACTATTGCAGATGATCATCTCTATGTCATAGGTCGAGACATGGAAAATGCAGAAGTGGAACATGAGGATGTATCCATGAGGCTAATAGCCTCATCTCTGAACAAATATGCCCAGAGGTGGTGCAGAAGGATACCTGGCAATCACATAGCATATTATGAGGATTTTGCCAAATTATTCAAGAACATATGGACAATGAAAAAATGCAATGGGATGCTTGTAGTCGAGTTCAATCAGATAAAGAAAAATGAGAACACACCAGTGAGTGAATTTGACACCAGGTTCGACAGATTATACCATCAGATTCTGAAAGATTTGTGTCCTACCACTGCATCAATTCATCTCCTCTATGTGAATGCTTTTGATGGGAATTTCTGCTTTATTCTAAAGGACAAGAAGCCCACTATTTTGGCATAAGCCAATGAGTAAAATGCTGAGATTGAAGAAAATATCCTTGACTCAAGGGTTGATCCTTTTGAATATCCTTGTGTCAAGGAAGAAGCAAAGACTAAGGCTTCCAGTAGAAGTGCTCCTAATCCAATATCCCTCTTGACTCAGAAGATAGATCAGACGAGTACTCAATTTTTCCAAGCATAGAATCATATCATGGGCTGATTAACTACTGTGGAGAGAAATCAATCTTCCCCGAGACCTCATTTTACCAAAACAACATAGAGATGCCATAGGTTGGAAACTGAGGCCTCAACAAGTGGTGAAGGCCCCTAATACTTTGAATACAATTGGAATGGTTGAAATAAAACAAACACCGTTGTGTTCTTCATGCCAAGAGCGTCATCGAGAAGATGAGTGTCCCCGATGAGATGAAGATTCTTCCGACAATATGAACTTCATGGATATGGTATGTAATTTCCAAGAGGAAGAAGTCACACAGGAACAAATTGAAGAAGCTAGAAGACATGGGGAAATAGAAGGGAGACTCCGAGCCTTGAATCAATTGAAAGATGATTAGAGGAAGGAACTAAGGAGGAGGGAATATTTGACATACATCAGAATAAATAAATCTTCAGCCCCTCCATCACAACCTACTACTCCATATATAGAAAAAATGGTCGCACCACTCCCACCTCCAGTACATAAGTTACTTCCAAATCCAACTCCAATATATGAGATTCAATTGAACATAGATGTTGAGTGGAAAATCCCTTCTGTGAGGAGGGAAGTCTTGAATTTATTATAGGTACCAACTGAGAAGGAATAACTTCCGATCCTCTTGAAAACTTCCCTAGAAACAGATCATGGGTCGATTAACTACTGTGGAGAGAAATCGATCTGCCCCAGGCCTCAGTTTACCAAAGAACAAAGAGATGCCACAGGTTGGAAACCGAGGCCTCAATAAGAGGCAAAGGCCCCTGATACTTTGAAGAAAGTTGGAATGGTTGAAACAAAATAAATTCCGTGGTGTTCTTCATGCCAAGAGCCTCACCGAGAAGATGAGTGTCCCCGATGAGATGAATATTTTTACGACAGTATGAACTTCATGCATATGCTATGTAATTTCCAAGAGGAAGAATTCAAACATGAAAAAATTGAAGAATCCAGAAGACATGGGGAAAGAGAAGGGAGACTCTGGGCCTTGAATCAATTGACAGATGATCAGAGGAAGGAACTAAGGAAGAGGGAATATTTGACATACATTAGAATAAATAAAGCTTTAGTGCCTCTGTCGCAACCTACTTCTCCTCCCCCATCTACAGAAAAAGTTGTTCCACCACTCCCACCTCTAGTACATGAGTTGCTTCCAAAGCCAACTCCAATAGATGAGATTCAATTTAACATAGACGTTGCATCCATGTTTGGGAAGTTAAATATGATGGTTCCTGTGACATAAATGTGAAAAATCCCTTCTGTGAGAAGGGAAGTCATGAAGTTATTATAGGTACCAATTGAGAAGGAATATCCTCCGATCATCTTGAACACCATGTATGTCGATCAACAAAAGGACAACAACCCTCCTTTCTATATTTCATTGGGCATGAATGGCCTTCGCCTGAACAACTGTATGCTAGATTGTGGGGCCTCCACAAATGTCATGTCATTGAAGGTAATGGAACAACTTGGTTTTAAGATGACCTGACCCTATGACAATGTATGAAACATTGATTCTAAAAGGGTCAAGGTTTATGGGTTATATGAGAACGTTGAGATATTTTTGATTGATTTTCCACATATCAACCTCCTCATGAATATAGTAGTGATTGAAGTCTCGGATGCTTGGGGGATGATTTTATCAAGGAGTTGGTTTGCTTCCCTTGGGGATTTCCTTAGCATGGAACTCACCCATGCACACATTTCCATGGGAGATGACACTTTTGAGGTATTATATAGTCGAGAGCGAGCCTACAAGCATGTGACAGATCTCAATAGTCATGACTATACAAGTGCAGATGGGTTTGATGAAGTTCCATAAACCATTGAGTACAATCCACATGACTTTCCTTTCATGTATGAGGACTCTATAGACACCCTCCTCCCAAGGACATATGAATACAAAGAGAAACTTTCAAAGTTCAAGGGGAAAGAGCTAGTGTCTATCCAAATATTGAAGAAAGAAGATAAAGAATGCGAAGAAGCCATAAAAAATGCAGTCAACGCAGGACCTCCTTCTTATCTAGACATTGAGAATATACCTTACATCAATTACAATGAAGGAATTCTTGTGTTCATTTTGGACAAGAAAAAGGGGAAGCCTGAATATAACCAAAAGGATGACAACTCATGGCTTGGCCCTTACATCATCAATAAACTTTTTGAGAAAGAAAAGTATTATTTGATATCTTTGGATCAGAGAAAGATGTCATTACTAGTGGATGGATCTCTTCTCCGACCCTATGTTCAAATTACTTCACTTCTTGAGGGCCCAAGCCCTAGGTAAGTAGGTAGGTTATATTTATTTCCTTGCATTTGCATCTTGATTTCTCATGTCAGTTTACATGCATTTCATATTTCATTTTTCTCTACGTGCATATTGATTTCATGCTTAGTTTAGACGTTTTTGAAAAAATGCTAAAATCTTATTTTCTAGATTAGTTTCATTTTTGGTTTTGATGTATATGGACAAAGGATGATAGAACCACCCTAGATTTTATAGTGCGGTGTTTCAGTGTAGGCACAAGTCTACTAGGAGATGTTGTGGTTCTCATGCATTCTACGGAAAGCACATGTCACCAAGTAGGAGCCAAATGTTATCCCCAACTCCTAGGGATGACCAAGGAGATGATGTCTCGAGGCCCTCAGGTTGTAGACATGGAGTATTGAGAGACAACTTGACCAACAGTGTCCACTTGCACAGATAGAGACCCACCTCACCATCACAACTCTAGGGTGATCTCAATGGTATCCACCACATTAGATGGCCTATGAAAGACATTGGGTCTTGCTCCATGTGGTACAAGTCATGTATTATGGTGAGTGTCATTTCAATATTTTATGCATTTAAGTTTGTTACATCTTTTACTTCTTTTGATTATGTAACATTTGCTTGGACATTATGCTATTTTCCCTATTTCACTTTGGTGGTTGACATTGCACCCTAGTAAGTGGGTCACCCTTAGGGATATGTATGCTACTGGGAGGTCCTTTTCATGAGTCATCATGCCATTCCTGACCATACTTGTCACTTTCCACACTTCATCCCCTCATCTCGTCACCTTTTGGGCTTTTCGGGTGTACTGACCCAAGAAGGGGTTGTCCCTCACTTCATGGGAAGAAGGGGCTGAAGGCCTAGAGGCTTATGGCTGGAAAAAGATAAAATCTCGATTATGAACCTTCCAGATGCTCTCCCAAATAGGTCTTGAAAGAAATGAAAAGATTATCCTAAAAAAACCAAAGACCTGCAAAAGAAAACACATAACATAAACGTCTCACTTGATTGAGGGATTTACACAAAGTGTGTTACAAGCTAGACTATACCCCCATGGAACTGTGTACTTGTCCCTTCAAGCGACACTTTGGTACTGCCCCCCAAGCTAATCGATTCACCCTAGGGAGTACCTAGTGTTTGGACCTTAACTAATTAATGGCAATAAATGGGCTTGGAAAAATGATGCATTGAAAATAACGCTGCAACACACCCTCTACAAATTCACCCATAAGTGAGACACTACAACCCCTTATATGTCATAAACCCCATGACCAAATGTTTTCCCCTCATGCAAGACACCTTATCCACATGACTTAGAAGGAGGTCCGTCCGGGAAACACCCCTAAACTTGAGGAACAATTCACCCAATAGGTCGTTTTGTCAACCCTCCCATACCTAAACTTGGTAAATTGCATAGGGTATTTGAGCATTAGTTTATTTTGATGAGGTGGTTTGTATGTACTTTCTTAGATGGCTCTTTTAATATTTTGATTTACTCATCATGATGCTTTGATTTGAGATCCTTGGAGGGCGTATCTAGTTGTCTTTGCAGGACCCAACTGGTGGACAGTTTTGGAGGAACAAGCCTAGCTTTGGCTTCCATGGGGCTTCAATCCCATGGGTTGGATGCTAAGGGACCACATGCTATATCATAGAGACATTCCTTTCAAGGCTTATAAGACATCATGGAGGACCTAACCTAGCACCTAACACTGAAAGTTTTTTCCCAAGAAGGCCAAAACGTCACCCTTGAAGGCTTGACGTCATAGTGGGGCTAGGGTTTGGGGGTGGTTGAGGACACTTGGCACATTTTGGAGGAAATATCCCATGTATCATGGAGGATATGGATTGGATCAAAGACAATTGGCCTTTGGAGGCTTAGCTCACCTATCTTCAACTCAATGACTTGACTTAAAGTGCCAAAAGTTACCCAAAAGGAGGGTGGCATCATGTTTCAGGGTTTCTTTCATGTGCAAAAGTATGAATTAAATAATATTATTTTGTAAAGGGTCAAGATTAGGGATGTTGACCCCTTATCTTGTGGTTTACTCTAAATTATGTGGAAAAACTATGTTTACAACATTTTGTATAAATATAGATCATTTGTATCTCATTTTCATATAGCTATCCTATTGTGAGAAGCCTTCATAGCTAAAATTTGTGCTCTCTTTGGGCAATCTATTCTCTCTTTTTCTCTTGTCCTAGTTTCCTCATGCTATTGGTGGAATAAGTAGTGCACTACCTCTCTTGGAGATTTTCTCTTGCATTTATGGTGGATTTGTCTTGGTAAGAGGAGGTTTATTTTGTCATTTCTTGGACAAGGTAAATATTTTTTCTTATTGATGCTTCATTGCTTGGTTACAAGTTTGATTTGCTAGACTTCTTGGGGAGTATAAGGATTTACAACCCCACCATTATCTATCATTTTTGTCTAGAAATTATTTGTTGCACAAGATTTTACTAGGAGAAGTAAAAGGGTTTACACCCTCCTAGTATCTCCTAGTTAACACTAATTTTCTTGGGGAGTAAAAGGGTTTACACCCACAAGGAGATAACACTTGTTAGCTCTTCATTTATTTGACTCCATAACCCAATAGCGAAAGGCTTTAAAATAATTGCATTGGGGAAATAAAATCTTGCATTGGTTAAAGTAAAAACTCTGGATTTTGAGGTTGTCTAAATTGGAATCATTTCTATGCTTTATATGCTTGGTTGAGACACTAGGGTGTCACCTTTGGATAAATTATTCTTGATACTGTCATAACATTTCATCTACAGCCATTAGGGATGCATAAAACCTAACACAACTTTCTTAATAACTCACAAACCAATCGTCAAAAGTTGTTAAAAGTTTTCCCCTACAATCTACTAACCCTAGCGCACTTTTTGGGTGGATTGTTGGAAAGTTTTGGTGGTTGATCTCTTTGTTGTAAAAACTTGTATGCTACAACCATAAGGCTGCAACTATATCTATGCAATACTATTTTATTGCAACCTTGTTTCATGCCAAGGTCTTGCTCTTACATACTTGGGTTAACTAATCATTGCTAGCTTGTCTCTTGCAATCTTGACTACACTTTTAGCATCTTTATTTGCTACTCTTGTTATCATTTTATTGCTGATATATATTACTGTTTATTGCTACAATTAGAGACAACAAGATTATTTTATTTCCCCAACATAATATTGGGCTTTTATTTTCGTTTCCCTTGTGTCTAAGGCAGGTGCAATCACCATTTGGAAAGTCTACTACATTGTGGCATATCTTCGACCATCTATAAGACTCTTTTCAAGCCCTTTTCACCTTCCATCATTGACCTATAGGGGGGAATCTTCCTCATCTCTTCATTTTCCATCTCATTTCCCCCAGGGTCACTAGGATTCCCCCCTTAAGGTGATCAGATCATCTTTAAAGTGATGGGAATACACGCCTAAGGTAACAATGGGTAGGTTTTCTCTTAGTTGTCGCCATTTTGTTGTTGGGTCCGAATTTTCCCTACCTACAACTTGTGTGATAACAAACCTAACAACTTTGAATCTTTCATGGACTCAAGTTTAACCTAATGTTTCCCCCTTTAAACTTGTCTTGGTGTTTCCCATGACCAAATCTAGCCAAATTGGCCAAGTGAATCTGTACTAATCACCTCTGTTATAACCAGCTCCAAGCCCTACCTGATCCAGGAGGCTCACTAGGCTTAGAAAATGCTGAAAAATGAAAGTTCTCATAATTGAGTAAAACCAATTCCATTGTGACCGGCTCGTCATACTTATTCTGACCATATATTTACTTTCTCAAACAGGCTCCATATGCGAGAATTATCTCACTCTGATCAGATTCTCAAACAGCTAAAAAGTCAAAGGATTGGCAAAAAGTCAATGCTAATGTCAACATGACATCACCAAATTCAATTAATGATGATGATGTGGCAGAGACATGTGGCAACACTTCAACATCTAACTGGACAGATGTGGCAGACTCGGACCTAACATTGAATCTTAGGTCTGACTTTTCCCTACCTACAACTTGTGCGATAACAAACCTAACAACTTTGAATCTTTCATGGACTCAATTTTAACCTAACATTTCCCCCTTTAAACTTGTCTTGGGGTTTCCCATGACCAAATCCGGCCAAACTAGCCAAGTGAATATGTACTACTCACCTCTGTTATAACCAGCTCCAAGCCCTACCTGATCCAGGAGGCTCACCAGGCTAAGAAAATGCTCAAAAATGAAATTTCTCATAATTGAGTGAAACCAATTCCATTGTGACCAACTCATCGCGTTGATTCCGGCCATATATTTACTTTCTCAATCAGGCTCCATATGCGAGAGTTATCTCACTCTGATTAGATTCTCAAACAGCTAAAAAGTCAAAGGAATGGCAAAAAGTCAATGTTGACGTCAACATGACATCACCAAAGTTAATTAATGATGATGATGTGGCAGAGACATGTGGCAGTACTTCAACATTTGAATGGACAGATGTGGCAGACTCAGACCAATGCAATGTGGACATGTGGCGAATTGTGGTTAAATGTGGTGGTGCCACATGGCCCAGGGATGGGTAGCCACGTGGCACCCAGTCAACAGTTGTGTGGCAGGTTCCAAAAATAAGTTTGGAGTCCATGGGTTTTGAACCCACGACCTCCACCAAGCCTAAGTGCCTTGAGAAATGGCCCAACACCAACGCGCTCCACATGTTACTTGTTATATGTAACACATTTAATTATATATGTGTTGTAATATTTGAATAAGTGGCGCGGAGGGGCTTGATTGTTCATGCGACCACTAGTCAGCGAAAGGGGCACGACACATGGTATAACCATCCATCCACCATACAACCATCAGTTACATGGTATCCGCCCAGAATCCAGGGGCTTATCCACAATTTATGCGCGGGGGTCTATCCATTAGCCCATAGGTCCTGTGGAAAGTGCCCAAAGACTAGGGGCTGGAGCCTATTCAAGGCCAGCGTGCAGCCCAAAGGGATGGTGCTTGGCCATATGAGATTGCATATGACCATTCTCGAGGGCTGCACGCATTTTATTTGGGGGCTTAACCATATATTATGGTTTAAAAGTGGGTTTTTACCCTGTTAAATGTATTTTTAATTTATTTTGCCTGAGATTATGACCAAAAAGTGTTTTTTTTAAGGATATCTTGGCCATTTGGAGGGGGATTTGATCCCAGAAAGAGGCCATATTCTTAGGGGAAGTTGGGCTTCCTCATATGAGCCTAAAAACTATAAAAACTAGGCTTTTTGAAGCTTGAAGGACAACTTTTGATGCAGGGATTTGAAGGAGCAACTTGTAATTTTTGGCCTTTTCTCATGAATTAAGAGGCATTTTTGCCATGTTTTTGAGAGGAGTTTGATGATGCATGTATGGATCTGAGCAAGGAGGTCTTGCACAGTAGATATGAAGCATGTAATGTAACAACAAAGAGCCTATGTAAGAGAACTTTGAGCATTTTAAAGAGCAATAAAGAGGTCCTCCACTTGGAAGCGGGCCCAGAGATGTAGCCAACGATCGGTGAACTCCGTTAACAAATTCTTGTCTCTATTTCTCTTTCTGTTTTTTTGTTCTCTTCTCTTAAATTGTAGCATGGTTATCAATGGGTAATATCTTTAATCATTAATAAGCATCAAGTAAAAGTCACATTTTATATTTCCGCAATAAGTTAATGAGTTTATGTATTTCACATTCTTATCGATCCGATGCATAAAGTACATTAAACTAACTTGCAATTTATCAGTAATACCTTCATTTTTGGATCACTACCTCTCTCAAAGTTTATAATCAAGGTATCCTGGAATCCCACATGCTCCCCCTATCACTTATGTCTACATCTAGACTTTACTAGTAAGTTACTAGGTGTACGCATGCCTAACCAGGTCTTACAATTGTATTCCCATTTACATGAAAATTTCAACTCCATTATAATAATTAATAATTCTTTATATTTCTTTGACCTCCACCTACTTCTTTCATTTTCTTGAAGAGTTCTCCACTACAACTACACTCATACTCTCGCTCTCCACGGCCCAGTGTTCACTCCATCTCCATGTGCTCGTTCATATCACATCATCTCATTTACACGTTCTATCAAACACTATGCGTGCATCCTCCAAACTGTCGAATTCTCCACAAACACGTCCTGGTCCATTACTTTGACCAAATACCAAAATTAAGCTAGTCCATTTCACCATTAATCTTCTGCTCCATCGAAAGCACAACTTCAAGCATCACCATATTCTTGGTCAACCCTTCAAGTCAAGGGTAGAGCTGTTGGGCCTTTAGGGAAAATTTCTTGGCGCCATGGATATCCTTGGTGCCCACCTTTCTCTATGTGATTTCCATTGTTCTCATCGCCTCATATTTGTTACACTCCATCTCTATGGGGTTCTCTCTACATGAAATTACAGAATCTTAATCGTGACCGTAGTCTAAATGTTCTATGAAATGACCCTTTTCGGTTATATTTTCTGGGGTCCTTTGTGAAATATTCCTGATCCAGCTGATCTAGATATCTACCACTAAACTACAGTTTTGGCCACTGATTCTGATACTCTGGGGGTTTCTGAATGCATTTCAGTTATTGTGTGAACATGCTTGGTGATTTTCGCATGTGTGTTCTAGTATATTATGTGTTTTAGCAGTATAAAACAATACATGTGAAATAAGGACAACACAACTCACTGATATATATAATGCTGGAAAAATAAGGAAATACAATAAATAATGGAAGCAGATATGATAATTGTCAGTTAGATCTCATGGACCATCACTGGAATACAAAATAACATATAAGAAATAATCGTGACCAGAAGAATAGGTGCTTGTCTGTGCATGCACAGATAGATCGAAAAAAATCAGTCTGGCAGCTCACGGTAACTGCTGTAGAATCTGGAAAACTCGCCCTGATGGTGATACCCGTCAGAATGAGCTGGAAACTGTCTCAAAAGATGTGCCCTGGCCTCTAGAATGATCTTGATGACTGTCAGACTAAAGATCTGACCTTTGAAGCTCAATATCTCACCCCTTGGGCTCAATGAGTGTTCCCTAGTAATTCCACCAACAAAATATGACAATGTATAGGTCAAAACGATCGTCCTGGTCTCCTCTATAATGGGTCGGAAGGGATTCCTTAGACCTGTCCCAGAATGTCCCCTGGAACCCCAAATGTGCTTCCTCTAGAGCTGGGTCCTAAATGATTGTTTTCCATTTTTTGAAATATTCCACCATCAGAAATTGACGACATATGGCTCAATAGGTGCGCCCAGGATAGCTCTCTAATGGGTCAGAAGGAATCAACCAAATTCGAACTATCACAAGTGGCCGTACAAACCCTCTCTCAAACACTTGTGCCCTCACTGGCTGAGTTGCACAATCATTGAATTAGACACTGTAATGCATGGTGAAATACCTAGATGGTATCTCCGATAGGCTAGGGTGTGTCTCTCAACACCGAAACAGATCAATGGTGGTGGTTTCCTCTAGAAATCCACAAAACAACAAGGGGGTCGATTTCCTCCTCCTTTGCAAATATCTCAACATCAAATCATAACATAGCATAATGAATTAGGTTGCTTTATCCTTCCTTTATAGCTTCTCAAAACCCTAATTCGTTGTTGACCTTTTCCCTCCAAGTGACTTTTACTTTATTTTATTATTCCTTGATTAAATCACTTAATTAATTAATTAACCATTTTACCTCTAAAAAGTGAGTTATCCATCTTGATGGCTTCTCCGGCCACTAAAAGTCACTTCTCATCATCTTATCCTGTAATGTTCTTCCTCCCGATTCTGATGAGCTATTACACTAAAAGGTTTCTCCAAGAAATATGCCCATTATGACCTTCTTAGTGAATTTAATTAAGATATGACCCATAATAACTCAAAATTACGAAAATTGTCGAAATGCAACGGAACCAAAGCCAACTGTGCGGAATGGATACTGATGATGAATGATGCAAGTCAGGCCCAATAGAACCCCTCAATATCTCTCGAACTCTCTGTCACCCCTATTTGGCTACTCTGGTAGGCATAACACTTTGTAATGCTATAATGCCCCAAAATGGGGACATTACAGTCCTCCTTGTTGGAATATTGCTTCTCCTCAAGAAATAACTGAATCCAACTACATATGATATCGAGGTCCCATATCCACCTGTGTGACACAAGGTAGACTCCCCTCAAGATGTGGTCTCTTCATGTGCTCACCACGCTTGACACCCACAAGCTCCTGATGAGTAGAATGATCAATGGCCAAAGAATCTCAGTCAACTCCCCGAGCAACCACTCTACTCGAAACTCAAATCCATCAAACGTGGAACTACCAATCACTCCAATCCTTGGATCCCATATCAGAATGTGAACTGCAATGCCTCTTGAAATATAGTCCTGTAACATATCACTACCATGAGTCTCCTGCAAATAACACGCGGTCTCAACCCGAAATGAGTTTGTCCTCCAAGACCATACCAACCCCAACACGACCTCCATCAACTGAACATGTTGCTGCCATAGTGAGGTATGACACAACCTCAATGAATCACCAACAAGTGTCGTGCTCCTCCAAATAGTGAGGCTCATTGGAAAGTCAAAGTGACTTCCCGTTGCAAAGATCCACTCATCTCCATCAGTCAATGAAATGCCCATCCGTGTAATCCTAGGGTCCCATGCTAGCCTCTGATAGGGATTGTCACACGAGTGTTGCACTACTGTGATCATGGTTGTCTACTCAAATAATACATACTAGATCCCCCACTCCTGGATCCTCATGCTAAAATACCTATGAAAACTGAGCCTGCTGTCAAGAAGCTGAACCTGTAAAGGTATCTCTTTGGAATGATCATCTGCCCAACCACCTGTTAATGTTTTATGCTGATATTATAGTTCTTTGCATTTCATAA
>SNQJ01S0063484.1:74146-95983 GCA_010110895.2 Picea sitchensis
TAATGACATGATTAATCCACAATGGGGATTTAATCCAATAACAAAATAATAAGAATGCTCTTCGCAGTTACATTATTTCAACACCACCTCCATACTCAATCATGAGTATCAATAGGGAGAACCTGTCTCGCCACATAGAAAAAGTCCTTGCAAGCCCTCTCAAAACCATCCAAGAGTGAAGTATGTTTCTCTCTGGCACAACCTAAGCCATCATAAGATGAAACAACCCACTAACCAAATGGACTCCCGAATCCCATGAAAAAATTGGAAGTTCATCACTTCCAATCCTCACTAACTGCTCATGTGCCATACTGATAACTGTCGAAAGACCTCCATCCTCATCCCAATGAGAATCTGAATTTGTGTCACCCTCTGAGATATCTACTATCCCACGGCCTAAGACACTCACCATCACACCCAAGGTCTCAAATGTATGTCTTTGATGATCCACCCCTATCCTATTGTATGCAATAAAGACACTCCTGTAAGGTGGTCTCAACCTACCAACTCTCCATGTCCCCTTCCATTGTTTATCTCCCCCTATGATGCTATCAATGATGAAAGTATCGGGGAAATCTAACAGAAACATCTGTAACCGACTTTAGGACTAAAAAGTATCATATGCTTTGGTCAATCCCTAGGATTGGACCAAAAGCTCATCCACTAGCACCCATGGTGAATACTCGTCTAAACTCCAACAATTGGATACAACAATAGATAAATCCACAAATTGTTGGTCAATCACTCTCCCTCCATCATGACTCAGATAGTTGTTGCTACTGTGAAGGTGATCTCCTAGAACTATGTGTTGTTGTTGCAAGAGAGAAATATCCATGCTCCACTAAGTGTGTCTCCTACCTGCAATCCAATGCGTCCCCATGAATCCCACTATACATCTCTCTCATCATCATATGTCCAAGGTGTACTACCGGATCAACCTCTGTGTGGATATCAACCAATCCTGGAACACAAATGAAAGTGTCCTTGTAAGTGCCCCTGGCTCTGGAATCCTCATGTGTATGTGTATGACCGATTGTCTTAGAACTACCCATAAATGGTGGCCCCTGTGACACCCAAACATCCTCCAACAATGTAACTAAGGAACATATTTGACTCTCTGCTGAGATAGATATAGTGTATCTCTGGCCAGTCTCCTCAAGGAGCTCATCTAATCTGGACTCTAATTCTTGAAGGGTTATCTTTGTGCCTTCCAAGAATCCTCGTGTGCTCACCAACTCATGAGTGAGTTGGTCCACCTCCAACTCCTGCTCCCTCAAATCCCTATGATACATATCACCAACCTCCAATAGGTAATCTCTGTCCATCAACAACTGCTGGTAGTCGACCCTCATCATAGTTACTCTTTCTCTGAGAGTATGGAAGTCATCCATGGAAAATCCCCCATCCGAACTATCATGTGTCGTCGATGCCCTCCAACAATAACATGCCACCAATGCATGTGTATCACCCATGCATCTAGTGGTTGTCATGATCATGTCGTCATTGACTCTCAACTGTCCCGTCCAGTGTTGTGACTCCTGATCACCGTTACGTTGAGTTTTTTACCTCATGCCCCTCTTTGATAGTGTCAATAATGGAACCGTCAACAACAAACTCCTCAAAAGATAAGGTACTAAACTGCCCTCTATCCCCTGTGCTACTGAGTCCTCCTATATGCCACTACACACCATCACCAACTGTGACTCCCATTTGAGTCACACTGTATCCTGTATGGGTCATTGTATCCTCCTGTGCACTCACCCTACTAATATCATCTGTGCCTGGATCCCATATAGATGTTACCTGACACATGTTATGGTCATCTCGTCCAATAAAGAGTGCATCCTCATCACTATAGATCGATCCTGGGAGTAAGTGTCCCCACAAGTTGTCAGTCTCCACAACCTGGTCCAACAGTGGAATCTCCAAGAGTGGTGACTCACTCTCCTCATATTGATGGGTATGTGTAAGATCAACTAACTCCAAGCCATACCTCTTCTCTTGGGTTTGTAGATCCATATGTCCCTTGTGTACAATCCCCACACAAGGATCCTCTACCATATAAGGAATTCCACTGATATCCTCATGTGTTGCGGCTAGCATAGGTGATTGAGAAGATGAAAAATGTGGCTCATTCATCATAGGAAGCTCATCATTCTCCATACATGACTTCCTGGAATCCATGTCTACACCCACCAGTAAGTCATCCAACCTCCTAATCTCATCATGTCTAAGTGCCAACACATATGAATCCTCACAAGTGTCACCACTATGCTGAAGTTTTGAATATTCAACATTACCTGACGGGGAAGATGAAGGATATGCGCTATCATCCTGTCCATCCAACTGTACCTCAGATCTGTAAGATTCACTAGCCTTATCAGACTGCTTTAAATAGGCATCTATGGTTTCATTCACATGCATCTCCTCATCCTCACTGTCATAGTGCACCTCAACAATGTGCACCTTCCCTTTACCCCTACATTGGTGATTTGGCTTCCAAGGGACTTTGCAACTGTAGCAATGCTCCCTGCATCTAAAGGGTGTAGGCTCCATTTGTGCTCCTGTCAATCCACTCGCTGGTAATGATGTATCTACCTCTTATCTGATTTTCCCCATAGGCTGGCAGAAAAATCAACTCTGATACCACTGAAATATCCCTGATCCAACTGATCTGGATATCTACCACTGAACTATGGTTTTGGCCATTGAATCTGATACTTTGGGGGTTTCTGAATGTGTTTGAGTTATTGTGTGAACATGCTTGGTGATTTTCGCATGTGTGTTCCAGTTTATTATGTGTATTAGCAGTATAAAACAATACATGCAAAATAAGGACAACACAACTCACTGATATATATATATATATATAATACTTGAAAAAGTAGGAAATACAATAAAGAGTAAAATATATATGATAATCGTTAGTTATATCTCATGGATTTTCACTGGAATAGAAAATAACAGATAAGAAATACCCGTGACCAGAAGAACAGTTGTTGGTCTATGCATGCACGGATAGATCAACAAAAAACAGTCTAACAACTCATAATAACTGCTGTAGAATCCGAAAAACTTGCCCTGATGGTGATACTTGTCGGAATGAGCTGGAAACTGTCTCAAAAGATGTGCCCTGGTCTATAGACTAATCTTGATGACTGTCGGACTGAAGATCCAATCTATGAAGCTCTGGATCTCACCCCCTGGGGGTTTGCGAACCTCCTGGGCTCAATGAGTGTGCCCTAGTGTTTCCATTGGAAAAATCTGACGATGTATAGGTTAAAATGATCATCCTGGTCTCCTCTATAATGGGTTGGAAGGGATTCCTCAGATCTATCCCGGAATGTCCCTTGGAACCCCAAATGTGCTTCCTCTTTAGCTGGGCCCTAAATGACTATTTTGCTCTTTTCATAAGATTCTACCACCAGAAACTGATGATAGATGGCTCAATAGGTATGCCGTGGCTAGATTTCTAATGGATCGGAAGGAATCGGCCAAATTTGAACTATCACAAGTAGCCGCACAAACCCTCTCTCAAACACTTGCGCCCTCACTGACTGAGTTGCGCAATCACTAAACTTGACACTGTAATGCATAGTGAAATACCTGGATGGTATCTCTTATAGGCTAGGGTGTGTCTCTCAACACCGAAACCAATCAATGTTGGTGGTTTCCTCTAGAAATCCACAAAACAACAAGGGGGTCGATTTCCTCCTCCTCTGCAAATATCTCAACATCAAATCATAACATAGCATAATGAATTAGGTTGTTTTATCTGTCCTTTATAGCTTCCCGAAACCCTAATTCGTTGTTGACCTTTTCCCTTCAAGTGAATTTTATTTTATTTTATTATTCCTTGATTAAATCACTTAATTAATTAATTAATTAACCATTTTACCTCTAAAAGTGATTTATCCATCTTGATGGCTTCTCCGACCACTGAAAGTCCGGCCACTGAAAGTCACTTCTCATCATCTTATCCTGTAATGTTCTTCCTAACGTTCTTCCTCTCGATTCCAATGAGCTATTACATTAAGAGGTTTCTCCAAGTAATATGCCTATTATGAACTTCTTAGTGAATTTAATTAAGATATGACCCATAATAACTCAAAATTACGAAAATCGTCAGAATGCAACAGAACCAAAGCCAAGTTGTGTGGAATGGATCTTGATGATGAACGATGCAAGTCAGACCCAATAAAACCCCTCAACATCTCCCAAACTCTCTGTCACCCCTATCTGGCTACTCTGGTGGGCATAACACTCTGTTATGTTATAATGTCCCAAAATGGGGACATTACACTTTGCCCGAAATCCGACGAGAAATTGTTAGATCCACATATTTAAGTGATTATTTTTGTATAAGCCAAGTGCCTGAAGGGTTTTTCAACATGCTAAATCCATTTCTGCTTTCAGAAATAGATTTTAAACAATAAAAAATAGTGAATTCGTGTGGATTTATGTCTCCGATTCCGACGAAAAAAAACCATTTAGTAGAACACTTAAACAATGCCCTTAGTCGCGCGGCAGTCGGGCTTAATTTTAATTTTCTTCATAGATTCTTAGGTTTCCAATGCATATTTCAAACCCTCACTCAGGTGTTCTCACGTTGTTCGGATCCTCGGAGGATGATCCAATTCTTCATCTTATTCATCTTCATCATCATTTATATCCAATGAAATCTTATCCTGTTGTTTGTGAAAGACGTCCACTTTGTGATCCATGTCTTTTTCGGTGAAGGATTTGATCTATTTTTGGCCTGGCCACTTCCGTCCTTCGCCAACAATCTCTTGTAGCCCGCCGTTTGCTTCTGTGACTTTACATTGAATCATCTCCATCCAGGAAATGACCACGCTGTTATTGTTGCTCTTGAAAGTCGTTGCTCAGAAGATAATTGAACCGCTCCGACCGAGAGCCCAACGGGAACCACGTGCAACATTCATGACCTTTCTTGTAAGCTTTTGAGCATATCTCTGATTCTCCGCGAGCCCGTGTTTACTGAAACTCCCCACGAGCTTCTAAGCATTTCTTTGGTGAAAGCGTAGATATCAACGAGGCCATCGCTGGGTTTTACGATTTCATTTTCCTTCCTTATTCGACCCTTCTTTTGATTCCTCACAGTCACCCATTTGTGCCACGAGCCATGCACGCAGCTTGGGCTCGAACCCTTGACCTTTCTGTGACTATCCACCACCAATTTCGCACACAGGGCCACCAAAAACCTGCGACCATCTTCAAAGCGAGCTAGGTGGTTTATAGTTGATTCCGGCCAAGGAAGTCTATTGTAGAATCTTCATGCAAAAACAAATCATCATCGATCTCCCAGGATCGATTACAAAACACCATACTATGTAACAGATCAAGAGAATATCAACATCCATGGATCTCAACATCACCAGACTATGAACCACACATAAGACATGGGATTTATCCTAGAAAACCCAAATTGGGAAAAGCCAGCCAATAGATCTATTGGTTCATTGACCAAGCTGGTCAAGTGAGCCTTTACTGCTCACTTGAAGGTTCACTATACAATTATTTACTGCAAATAGATTCTTAATAAAAACAACAAAGATACAATGAAACACACACATTACACATAGACTTTAACTTGGAAACCCAAACTTGGAAAACCAACAACTTGTTTAGAGCCACAACTTTAATATTTTATTCATCATATATCTTCATTGTTTACAATACAATATATATAGGATCTAGTGGCATCTAAAACTCCTAATCCATTGATCCAGATTAGTCAACAACCCTAATTCCTTAACTGGAATTAAAAAATCATTGGTGAAAACCATGTGTCAAAAAATTGCTAAATAATTATGCAAAAGACTGCCATTGTTTTTTCTTCGGTGGTGCTACCTCCAAACTTCTGCGCAGGGGGATCCATGCCCCCTTGTGACCATTCGGATTGGGGGACTCTACCCCCTTGTAACCCCGCTGTTATAATAATAGGTGTGCTTGTTTCACCGTAGAAAATATAGCAATATTGTCACCCAACCATAGCCACAAAGGCCACCCTCGACCACCATAACCTTGACAGATAGAATAATTCTGGAAGCAAACCCTAAAACCAATAGCCAACCAAGGTAGCATACCTCTCTCCAAAGCTAGTGTACCAAGCAGAGAGTCCAAACCCGAACCAAGCAGAAAGTCCAACCATAACCAAAGGCCAAGTCACCACTGCAACAACTACAACTCTCCTCCAGTCATGCGCACCACTTGTCCTTATGCAGTTGTGAGAGTGAGTGTGAAAAATGAGCTCTAGCGCCCTCTTATTTATAGTCCTCCAAGTGACCTAATGGGATGACTTCTACTTCTGGAGGATAATAATTTAATATAAATTATTATCTTGGGCCGACTTGTCTTCTAAGGTCATTTCCTAACCTTCTAAGGTTTTTCTTGCTTCCCGTAATATTCTAGACTCGTCAAAGGTTACACGTAGAGGTTAATACCTCCTGCAGCTACCGTAATATCAACACTTCTTCCTAGCTAGGGAGGTATCAAAGGAAATGGTATTGAGCACAAACAAACCATTCAATTGGTAGGATCATCATAGCCACATAGGCTATCTCATGATCAAATCACGAGCACCATCATCAATATCCAACTAGATAGTCTCCATGGAAATCAAAACAATGCCATCCAATAGAACACAATTGTGTCTATACATAGTAGTATACAACTACTATCCAGTGGTACACAACCACTCCTAGTAGCACATGACTACTAACTAGTGAGACATAGTCACTACCAGTGGATCACATCAACCACAGTAGCATACAACTACTATCCAGAGACCTACAGTCTCCACAACAATCATATAACCTGATATCAACAATGTCATGATACAAACTAAGTCATCTGGACCACTCTTCCATTCACATCTGTGAGATTTGGAAGAGCATCTTCCCTTAGAATGTTAAACATCAGCCAAGGGTTGTATGGACTATTCTTCTCAAGCATAGAAGAATAATTGTCCCTGATTCTGAACTTGGACCATTCAACCTCACTAGGCCATTCTTCTGACATGATTCACAGTGAAACCTGGAGAGAATGAGTTTTCCTTAGGGAATGACTGTCCCTGATTGCTGAACCTAGACCATTCAACCTAACTGAGCCATTCTTCTGACACTAATCACAATGCAACCTGGAGAGAATGAGTCTTCCCCAGGGAATGATTGTCCGGATCATTTTTGTAGTCCTACGGAAATGAGTGTCCTACACCAACCTGCTACATCGGACCATTCTTCTAAATTGCTCACAAGTGTGAACTTCGAAAGAATGACTTCCTGGAGAGGAAAACCATTCTTTTTTACCGCTTCTCAGAGTGACTTCCAAGGAGAATTCCTTTCCTAGACCATTCCCCCACACTGGCCACAAGGGGAATCATTGTCTATGGTACATCAAAAATATTTCAGACCATGACTATCCATTCTGGACCATTTTCTGAACTGAAAAATGACCGTCCATCAGAAATCTTGAACCACTTTCCAAACTAGAAAATGACTGTGCAACTTGGACCATTTTCCAAACTGGAAAATGACTGTCCATCAAGAATCTTGGACCACTTTCCTAACTGGAAAGTGACTACCCAACTTGGACCATTTTCCAAATTGGAAAATGAATATTCATATATCAATAACATATCAATGCTCACTCTCAACCTGGGGAGTAATCACTTCCATTTCCAATAAGGAAGTCATCTCCACGAGTCTAGCTTGTCCCTTAAGTACACAAACTTTTCATTTTGGACAGAGGCTTTACCAAAATATTTGCTATCTACTCATAAGTAGAGATATACTAGAGAACCACTTTTCCCCTCTAGAATATATCACAGAGAAAATAGTACTTGATCTCAATGTGCTTCGACCTGTCATGGAACATCGGTTTCATTGAGAGATTTACACAACTCTGGTTATCACAATATATCACGATCGAATCCAACACCTGATCAAACAATCTAGAAACTAGCTTAAGGAACCAAACTGCTTCCATACAATCATCACAAGCTACAATATAATCTTCTTCTGCAGTGTTGAGTGCAATAGAATTTTGTTTCCTGCTAGCCCTTGATATCATGGAAAAGCTCAAACTAAAACATATCCAAGAAGCACTTCTTCTATTATCTGCACTCCCTTCCCAATCTGAATCGATAAATCCATGTAGTTGTATATCATAACTCAAACGTCCCACAAAGAAATTTCAAGGAATGCTTTTCAATTATTCAATTCTCATGGATAGGTTCCACCTGGAACTATTTTCACAACAAAGCAAATATCCGACTGAGTATTCTCCAAATACAACAACGAGCCATTCAATTACCAGTACAGGGACAAGTCTACTAGATCAGAGTATCTCAACTTCTTCAGATCTGTCATCATGAGAGTTTTCCATGGATTTGCAATCCATCATTCCAGACTACTGAAGAACCATTTCGATACACTTCCTCCATCATAGGAAGTTTTCACCATGCTTCTATTGTACATGAGAGGATCTGCACCAGGTTGCTTCAATCCATACAATGTCTTCTTTCATAAGCATACATGGGTCTCTTTCTGGTATACCTCAAAACCTTGAGGTTGCTCTACATATGCTTCTTCTTCAATTACGTTGTTGAGAAGAATAGTCTTTACATCCATCTGATGTAAACTCCAACCCATCGATACTACAAGAGATATAGTGGCTCAACTAGAGGTGTATCTGGTTACTGGAACAAGATATCATCATAGTCTTCTCCCTCCTTTTGGGATAACTCTCTAGTTGCGAAACTAGCTTTGTACCTATCAATGTTTCCATTCATAATTTCTCACATACATTGTTCTTCATCACATATTCCTTCCATTCCTTCTGTTTGACTGCTTCTAGTGGGTTCAAACCATGTTGGTAGTCTTATGATTCTCAGCATAATAACTGGTTCAATTGGTTGTTCTGATTTTTCTTTCTTTCTTGGAATCTTCATGTTCTTCCTCATGTTTCTTTTCAATGTTGGAGTCCATGGAATCTTCTATAGATTCTATGCCCTTCCTTTCTAAAGGTTCCAACTTATTCTTTTCATCATAGGAATATAAATATAGATGCACAATTAAGGATATTGGGCTTCTTTTCGAAGAAGACTTATTCTAGAGTCAAATTGAAGACGTGTGCTTATCATGGTTGCTACTTCTAATGAATAATATGGACATATACTTCATATTCTTCACGAGTTCTTTAATGGATCACATCATTGGGGATTAGCTCCCTCCTAATCTTGGCTTCATGCCTGAATGAAAAATATGCATGCTCTTCTTTTGGAATTCTAAAATCAGCTTTCTCTATCTGAGAGAGTCCATGCTTCTGTCTCCATCCTTATTGCTTTTTGCAAAGTGTCACAAGTCTATTCTAGTTTTCTCTTGATTACTGACTTATTTCTGGTCTGACTCCTTTCGGGTCTCTTCAATTTTGATTCTAATTGCGACCCATCTGGCAGTTGTTGCTTATGTAATAGCTTCCACATGAATTGTCACCAAAGGTTGTCAATGTACTTCATCCTTTTTAGATACATTTCTTTGATTTGACTAGTAGTCATTGTAATGGAAATCCTTATCTTGTTATTCTCCCATAGGTATTTGACCATCTTATCTTCTAAGAAATAGATACACATGATATGTACAGGAACTATGTAAACATGGTATGTGCAAGGACTATGTTACAGAAGAATGTTGTTACCTTGACTAGTAGAAAAAGTATGCTTTGTCCTGCTTCATTTTCTTTTAGGGTTCCTTTTTTTGGCAATTGTTACTTCATGTGTTTCCTTCCTGTGGTGATCCTATTTTTGCCAGTTGAAGCATTGTTTTCTTTTCGACATATCCTTTTCTTGATTTGGTTTCTTCCTTTAGCCAAACTACTTCATATTCCTGAAATTCTTGAACTTTGTTGTGTAGGCTTGATCATCATCTTTCTTTTGGGATTTCTCTTTTGTGCTAATCCTTGATTCTTCTTGTGCACAACAAGTCCAAAGTTATTCAAATGTGGGATACTCAGTTCTTGTGTTCATGCTAGCGGAAAATGCATCCCATGTCTTGGGAAGACCATTAAGTACTATATTTACTAGTTCCTTTTTTGAAATGATTTCCTCAATAGCTTGTAGTTGATCTCTTAACTAAGAGATTATTACAAATTATAATGCTATGTTGTCATCATTACTCATTTTCATGTCATGGAGCTCATTCTTCAGGCAAATCACTTGTCCAATATTTTCGATTGAGAAGATGTTGGTTAGGGCATCCTACATATTCTTAGATGAGTCAAGATGAGAAATGTAGGGTATCAAATGGTCCTTTACAGAGTCCACTATGATGCTCATAGAATTGATGTCACTGTCCTTGAATTTCTCCATAACTGCAATGTTCTGAGGTTCCTTCTCTTTTCCTGCTTCAAATTGTGGTTCCATGATCTTTCCTTTCACGAAATCCAATACTTTATTCTTGGAAAGGATGAGGTCAATCCTTGTCTTCCATGCTCTGAAGTTAGAAGCCCCTTCTAACTTATTTTCTAACTTCATAGAGTAAGTCATGACTGCTTTGACTTGGTCAACCTTTGACTTTGACCAAAAACTCAAACTTGACGCCTTGGCTTGCTGAGAGTACTAGGAGGTGCCCTAGGCTAGGGCGCACTAGGTTGTCTAAGAATTAGGTCAAGTGCTTCACTTAAGGTGCCTCAACACGAGGGTTAGGGTTTTGTTGTTACAACCAAAGCTTTGACTGCAACAACAACTGCAACTCAACAAATCCTCCCAATATACCTTCCAGTGGTTAGACTGTCCGAAGATAGTATGGGTCCATATCCTGTTAGAATAATAGGTGTGCTCATTTCACCGTAGAAAATACAACAATATTTTCACCCAACCATAGGCACAAAGGCCACCCCCGAGCACCTTAACCTTGACAGATAGAATAATTTCGGAAGAAAACCCTAGAACTAATAGCCAACCAAGATAGCATACCTCTCTACAAAGCTAGAGTACCAAGCAAAGAATCCAAACCATAACCAAGCAGAAAGTCCAACCATAACCAAAGACCAAGTCACCATTGCAGCAGCTGCAACTCTCCTCCACTCATGCGCACCACTTGTCCTTATGCAGTTGTGAGAGTGAGTGTGACAAATGAGCTCTAGCGCCGTCTTATTTATAGTCCTCCAAGTGACCTAACTAGGTCAACTTCTACTTCTGGAGGATAACAACATAATATAAATTATTATCTTGGGTCAACTTATCTTCTTAGGTAATTTACTAACCTACTAGGATTTCTCTTGCTTCACGAAATATTCTAGACTCGTCAAAGGTTACATGTAGAGGTTAATGCCTCCCACAACTACCATAATATAAACACCCACCGCGTGCCCCACACAATGTGGAGACTAGGTTTGGTCGTGCAAAGAATATAACACATACCCAACATTCTCCCACTTGTTGTTTTCTTTGCATACAAGGGGTTACATGATTACATAGTAAAACATCCACGGCATAAATGCCCATTGTTTCTCTACACCAGGAGAACTTCTCGGTGCTCACAGACTTTGTTAATGAATTTTCAACATTCTTCAAAGTGTCCACCTTCATCAGTAACACCTTGTCTTCAACCATGTCTCTCACAAATTGATACTGAACATCAATATGCTTTCTCTTTGAATGATAAGCTGAGTTATTTTCTAGGAATATTGCACTCTGTTTGTCACAATCTATCCTTACAACTTGTTGTATCAACCCAATACTTGAACACAATATTTGTAATCATAATGATTCCTTGCTTGCATGAGTGGTTGCCATGTATTTTACTTCTGTAGTTGAGAGTGCCACTACAATTCCCAACAAATAGAAACAATACTGCATATGCAAGATGAAGAATCACACAGGAAAAAATGCCCTTAAACATTCATTTCCTTCTAAAATATCTTCAAATTAGCCAATGAGTTATTTTCTCAATCATTCAACAACCACAATAATGAGGGAGCTTCTCTTTATATAGAGAACTAGTTCAAAATCCTTAACAATAAAATAATAATAAACAAGTTAAACATTCATTTCCTTCCAAAAGATCTTCAAATTAGACAATGAGCTCTTTTCTCAATCATTCAACAACCACAATAATGAGGGAGATTCTCTTTATATAGAGATTTAGTTCAAAACCCTTAACAATAAAATGATAATAAACAAGTTATATATAAATTTCTACAATCTAAACTAACATTCATAGGTCCCTTTATTTTATGAGTGGACCTAATAACAAACAACAAGTTATATATATTTTTCTACTATCTAAAAGAACATTCAATTTCTACAATCTAAAATAGCATTCATAGGTCCCTTTATTTTATAAATGGACCTAATAATAATAAACAAGTTATAGATATTTTTCTACTATCTAAAATAGAATTCATAGGTCCCTTATTGGTCCCTTTATTTTATTATTGATCAAAATACATAATAAAATAAATGGACCAATAATGCGGGGGGAGGGGTGTTACCACTTGTCCTATCCTTATGAAAAATGCCTTCTAGGGTTGATCTTGTTTGGCAATGTAGAATGTCTTCATAAGATGTGTGCCATAACCTCCTGTTACACCTCAGATTCACTTCAATATACACTACATTTTTTTTGCTAGATGTGGACCATCATATGAGCATATTATGTGCCTCATTGTATCATGATTAGCCAAAAGTGTGATTGTATTTGTACTCATGTATTGTATGGCGCCATGCTTAGATGTTCTATATATTGGTGGGGGGCCTACGTAGTATCTCCAAACCCCTTGTGGTCGGTCATGTCCCATCCTCTTAGTCCCCATTTCAAGATAGGATTTTTTTTTATGTCTCTGGGTGACTGCCCCTTGATGTTGATAACTCTTATCCATGTCAATCATTTATGATCTAGATTGGTATGTGACCATCCTGGGGTGGATCTACCAAGACATGTGATCTAGGGGAGCTACTAGTCTCTCTCACTCCTTTGTATATGATGTAAAAGTGTTTCTCTTTTGTAAAGGTTGTCATGCCTATGTATAACACACTTATTTTATGCCTAACCATGGATCCTCATCTTATGTCTTCATCACATTTTGGCCATATACTATCAATTATGATTGTACATATACTCACTTAGTTTCATGTTTCCTGAGGTAGTCTCACAGTTCTCAAGGTAGTACACATATCCTAAGGAATTGGTCACATCCTCCAAGGCACATTTGGGTTATTTATGCATGCATGGACATACTCTACACATGTCACATTAAATATTCCATAAAGCCCTCTTATTTCATCACTTTTTGAGTTGTTTCTTGCAGGATTTGAGGCCGACCCACACATGTGGAAATTATGATAGCCGTGGGGTATTTTAATGAGCTGATTTGACTTGGAGGGGTACTTTCCTTGCCTTGTGGATGATATTTTATTGATATGAGGGCTTGGTCATGTCTTGAAGGAACATTTTGAGCATTCTTGAGCACATTTGGAGGAGTCATCCACCTTTTGTGGACTCCTCCTCCCATTCCATGAGGTTGTTCCACTAAATGAGGCTAGACGTTGGACCTTTGCTTGCATGGGAGGCTACTACACCATGTGTTGAGGCCTTGATAACACATATTCCTTGGAATGTTGAACTAATGAAGCAAATTGACACCTCTTCTATGAGATGACCCCCTTCGCATGAGGGTTTTATGTACATGTGTCATCTTTTACTGGTTTTCGACTTAGTCTCCTTGTTTGTGTGGATGACAAGCCTTCTTTTGTATTTATCCTAGGCTAATTTTAGGGAGAAAGAATCAATAAAGAATGAGAATGATGTAGAATCTTCCTCTATAAATATATGTGCTCCTCTCATTCCAAATGGTTGTGAATTGTTGGATATCATTTTGAGAATACAATTAATAAAAGATTTACCTTTTGAGGTTTTGGTGTCAATTCTTAGAGCTCTCTCTTTCCTGGTTATTTTCTTGGTGTATCAAAGATAAGTGTGATTGTTTCAAGGATTCTACTAGCTATCAAGTTTGATCCATTTGAGGAGTTAATTAACTACTTGGAAGGAGGACGTCTAAGATTTATTCTCTTCCATCTTCCTTTGTTTGGTTTGGTAAGTGATCAATATTTTGTCTTGTCTTTTCTTTGGTTCTTTGACAAGGTTTTTAAGAATTTTATTTAAGCCTCAATTGATCTTGCTAGTGAAGGTTGTTTCCTTTGAGGAAAACATTCTTGTAGGGACTTGGTATTCATACCTTATATTGATTGGATAAGGGATTGATATACCCTAGGGTTCCAATCTCTTACCCTAATCTTTAAGATAATAATGATCAAATATTAGAGGAGCATACTTCTTGAACCCATAAGCCCTAATTAGATAAAAAGACACTTGTCCTATATCCAAGAACCAACCAAAAAACCCTAAAAATCAAAATCTTTGATTTTTTGGTTTGTTTAGAAGGAAATCTAACAGTAAAAAAATCAAAGAAAAATATTAATTTAGATTTATTTCATTGTCTAGTGTAAATTTAATGGTTTATTCTATTTCCTAGACAAGTTTATCCTAGTGTTTATGCTTAATTATTGATCTCTAACCCTAAGGATGCAAAACAACCCTGTAGAAAGGAGCGTCAAGTCCTTATCTAATGTTTTGAGCAATGACTTAAGGCATTTTCTCAAATTTGGAAATTAAATTGCAACAATAAAAATTAGATTTTCTAAAACCCTAAGGCTAGTGTTTGGTGCTTCAAGGTGTTTTATTACTCATACCTATGTTGAATCAAAAACTCACAAACAAGCCACCAATATACAAATAGTTTCAAGTCACAATTCAAAATCTTATTTATCTATGATATATAAACATTTAACTATAGGTGGGATCCCCTAGGGATAAAGAATAGATGTTTAATTTCAATTATCCCCTAGGATTAAAAGTTACTACTTTGTTGGAACAATCTCATCTACATTTCACAGTGGTATTGATTTATTCTTTAGTATGCTTATGAGTTTTATTGCACAAAAGGAAAAGGTTATGGTCATAAAATCCGTCCTCCATTTTACATACATTTTATTTGTAAATGCTATGTGAAGATTGGAAAAAGGTTATGAAGAAGTAAAAAGGTTAGTTCACTTATAAATGACATATCTCAACAAGGCTTATCATTGGTTACATGATATATTTGAAAGGAAGGAAAGTCCACTTATGTAAATGTGTATAAAGTATTTATATAACCTCAAATTCCATCACATATATATATACTATTTGTTGGTTTTATGTCAAAAGGGGTGGCACGTTGAAGTTAAAATGTTGAAAGTTATTTTTAACAGAGTGCATATGGTATATTATATGAGCCCAACATTGTTCTCATATGATACTTACCATCACTTGAATCTTTCTCTGGTCATGTATTTCAATATGCATATACCTATCACACGATTTGTTTGCAATAAATGTGGTTTAAATAAACGTTGAAGTTGATGTGAAGTCAGGCCATCATTCGGGTTGGCAGTTAGTTGTTGGTTTGTTAACATGGTTATATAACATGTGATACTTGCATATTTGGCATGGTTATTTGGAATATGATTGGTGGTTGATGAGTAGTGGAAATATGATTTCGATTCGAAAGTTAATGTGAATATGGTATTGGAGAACGTGATGCCCCATGCATTCAATGCATGGGATGCGAACATTCAGTTGTGTCGAGTTTGTCACCCTCACAATGTTTTTAGCATTTCATTTTGACATTTGAGTTTTGGATCTATGGAACGGTAGTGCTTTCCCAATGCTTAGCTATGATAGTTGGCAACTGTAACACATGTTGTTCAAAAGTATAGAGGAGCTAAGATAAGGTATGTTATTCTAAGTTCATACCCATCAAATGAATTTCTTTATTTGCAATAATGGTTTGGAAAATAGCTCTATTTGATTTTGAATGAATATGCTTGTTTGGGTTTCCCTCTTGTATTCGTTCTACCATATCTACATGAAATTTTCACTCATTTTATTGCTCCATGTTAACCCTCATCCTGAAATTTATTACCTCCATTCTTTGTTATGTGAACCCATTGTAAATAATTCATGTTTCGATTTGGCATAATCCCTATTCCTTTTGCGAGGGCACTATAATAACCTCTGTATCCATTTGTTATACTTCAATCCTGGGTCAAAAAGTGTAAAAGACTCGTGAGTTTTCCTTTGTATATACGTCATTTTTTGTTCAAAGGTTTTGAAGCCATGTATTTAAACTACATGGGTCATCTCACTCGACCATATATTACAAGGAGCTTCTGTGAAAGTTATCTTATAATCTGATTTGTTAAAACCCTATTTCTGACATTGTAACTTTGATATTTATGAACTTCGTGGTGTGTTATTCCATCATAGAATTCTGGGTTTTAAAAATTCCGTGCATGACATGAAGAAGTATTGTCTTGAAGTTTGACTATGTGGGTTTTCATCTCTATTCGACTTGACACTTCTACATCCCTTTTATAGAGAAATGGTTAGTTTATGGCCAGGGTTGATATATTTTCAAAAATAAAGAAAAGGGTAAATGTTACCCAGTTTCAAACCCATGTATTTCAAAACTACCCCATAACTCTTTCAATCTTTTGTATTAATGGTTTCCTCTGGCTGATGGTTGGTTTGATGAAAAAACCTGACCGTTAGAGTTTAAGAGTCCTTTGATCATGTTACTGATAAATCCAAGTTTTTTTAAACCCTGTACATGTCATGGAGATACTTGGTATTGAGCTTGAACTTCTGAGGGATTTTGGTATCAACCTAGGATCAATAATTTTAGAAAATGTTGATGGCCATATGAAAAAGTTTACATTTTAAAAGGGATGGTGCTAACTAGTTTTGAACCCTCGATTTTGAATATATATACATATAAGTTGTAGCATGAGTTGTATTCATAATGCTTTCACTCATTTTTTGGGAAGAATATTTGATGGAGTATAGTTCATGTGTTGTGTTTTGGAGGTTAATGGAAATTATTTAACCACAAATGGATTTGACTTGGCCGATTACGCTACACTATTGTTAAAGGGTTATATCAATTTTGTTTGGAATATAATTTTTATTGTAAGCTTATTTGATAGTTATTTAACGCCATGATATATAACTTCTGGTGTTAGATATGGGTTACCGATCATTACTATGGATTTTTGAAATAAGTTGAGGATATATAATCATTGAGATGAAGATGTGGTTGATTGTTTGAGAATTAAAAACATTTTATTTCAACATATAGGACCAACCACCTCATACTATCACTTCTCATAAATTATTCCTTGATTTCAAGGAACATACAACATTTTAAAATTGTCATTGTTTTCCCTCTTGTTGTATGAAATAAAATGTTTTCTCTATCAGTTTGATGTGGATATTTGACGGTAGAGGTATATTTTGATCAATAAAATTTATGATGAAAGGAAAAGTTTGAAGATATATATTTCAAGGTGATTGTTTTTAACGGGTTCTATTTTGATGAAGACATTGTTTGTTTGTTCATGGCCAAACCCCTCCATACTCTCATTTAACATAAATTATTCCCTATTCCTAAATTCCATTTTTGTTTATTTCATCTTTCTTCCGCCTCATACATAAGAAATTTAAAAAGGTTGCTTGAATGTAAATAGTGGATACGATAACAGTTAATGAAGAGATGTTTGACATGATATGTATGAAGTGTTTTTCCACTGATATTTGGGTTTTGGAACACAGTTGATGATTGATGTATTATTGTTTTGAACATGTAACATTATTCTTTCCATTTCATCTATATTCATTTTCCATACATTACAAATTCCCTAACATTCCCAATTACATTGTAATCCCCATGTTCTTGAATAATGAGCAGTGGTATGAGTTGGTAAAGTATTTCAAAGATGAGATGAGAGTTTGTATTGAGTTATCCTCCCCCTTTTTGTCCCTGGTTGTATGCATGCTTGTTTGTTGATTGATTCATAACTATTTCTAAACCATGTTGATGCAAATGGTATTTGATGTTTCACTTGCTATTATATGCATATTATAATTTATCCTTATACTTTTTAGATGATCTTTTTCAGTAGAGGTAGCCATGCGAGAGGAAAAAGAGGAAGAGGAGGAAGGCCAAATGATTTTTGGCAAGGGGGAAACAAAAGGCTTTGATTTTCAATTCATTTTGATGCTAATTTAGAAGATTTTAATCAACGCTTATAGATTGGTTTCTTAAACTTAGTTAGGAAAAGATCCTTCTGACTTCCTTCTCCACATGAAAAACCACCTTTGCACCCCCATCCTAGCATCTCCAACATACCACTTGTGCCACATGTGTCTTTACCACTTGAGATTCCATTTAATTATGAATGGAATGATATCATACATCCTCCTTCCCCTTGTGTTGGAGAATGGCCAACAATTTCTTTACCATTTCCATCACCACCTTCTCCTAAGCGATCTTCTCAACCCACTGTTTCTATTGCTTCACATGCATTACCAAAAACTTTCAAATCCCAAGAACCAGAGCCTAACAAAGGAAAATGACTCATCCCTTCTGTTGAATCCAACTAATATCACAAATCCTCACACTCAATCACTTCACATTCACATCACCTTGGAAACGAGGATGGACACACCCCTTTTGAAGAAATGCACCCAGAAGCATCAACCATTAAAGGTAACAGAGTCAAAGGAAGGTGAAAAAAGGCAAACTGCCTCACACAAAAAATATGATTTATGATTTTGTGATGTTATTTATTTTGGCTTCACTGTTGGAAAGTCACTCATATTTTGGACAACAATTGTTTTCGACAACAAACAAACTTTATTTATTTTGAGAAACAATATAGTTTTGACTGCTTGTTGACTTATTCAATTTTGGGCATGTATGAACATATGTACTTGATATTTAGGAGTCACAAGTGCGTTTTGAAATATTTTATGAGAGCTAATTGGGATATATGTTTATGCTTGTGTTTTGATGATAGTGATGCATTTTTTTATTGATGGAGGAACAAGGGGATATTTTGAAAATTAAACAAAGAGATGTTAGGGTGTCACTACCTATTAGTTAATATTTATTATACCCTTATCATTATTTACTAATATTTTATTATGAACTGTCCTTAATTAACTAAAATTTATTTAAGTAACTTAACTAAAAGTAGTTGAGAATACTCAAAACTACTTTTGGGAGAAAAAAGGAGAATTGAAGGAAGAAGCAAAGAGAGAGAGAGAGATAGAGACAAAAACATTGATAAGGGTTTTACTAAAGGTGAAAATAAGGAGGACCAAGAAGCATTGATTATTGACATGCTTTATAAGATTCAAGACAGTGGAAAATTGTGGCTTGTTGATCCGGTTAATTTCCAGTCTTGATTTTACTTAAAAGACACCAGTCGTCTCTCTGATGATGTAACCTTTGACTTCTAAGTATTTTTCTGGTCCTTACCCACTATGGGTATGAAAGAATTTTTTTGTTTGTATTGCAAAATTGAATAAATAAAATCACTTGAGTGTTTTGAAGTCTTATTTTGGATTATATGTGCATCTTATTTCATATTTTGTGTTTTCATAACTATTCATCAAACCTGTTAATATTTTCTGAAATAAATATTTTTATTTCTTTATCATAACACATTATAAAAGACAACATTGATCTCAAGAACATATTTCTTGAATATTTAATTGATATTTTTGCAAAAAGGTTATAAACATAGTGTAACAATCCTGACTATCTTGCTTTAGCTATATAAGATTTAAAAATGTTGGTATTAGGATAGCCATTCCTTTTCATCAATAACCTAGCTTCTACTTCATTTTTAGATTGATTATCCAGTTTATCTTACATATATATTGGTGAATTTGATCTCTAACGTGCTAATAATTATTTATCATTTACTTAGAGGTTTATTTTGTGAATTCTAAGTGCTAACTTGTGAAACCCTATGGGGATTCACCATCTATATTACAAGTTATTGTTTGGTTAATCCTTATACATATTTAGAAATTGTTTTAATACTTGTTTGGTTGTTATTTCATAAAATATCGCTTTCCCAAGTGGAAATATCCAATAAATATTGCTCTCTTGTGTTTAATATCTCTGTTGGGTGGTCTTCTCATGATCTAAATATGAAATTTCTATGTTTTTTTTCATAAAACAGATTTAGAAGGTGAAGGAAAACCCTAAGGTTTTCCTCTCTTAGCATATAATCAAGTGGTAAACATAAGCACACATTTCACCTTTGATTTATGCTAAATGTCTTTACTCTTTTTGTTATAAAGTAGTTTGAAGTGGTTCTAACCTCTTGGGAGTTTTATTTGTAGAGTGACAGACTTAAACACAAATATGAAATTTCTAATATTGTTCATCTCACACATTAGATTTGGCACACACATCCACTAGATTAGAATAAGAAGGCGATATATATATGAAATATATGTAACATCCATTTCTAGTGATCACCTTTTATACATTGACTTATTCTTTGAGGACAATTGCGAGCAAGTGATCTGGTTTAAAACATGGTACATTATGATTACCGGTTTGGTTTATATATTTATGTTATGATTGAGTATTGGAATTGATATGTTATTATATTGATGTATAACATTGATAGGTATTATGATGAGGTTTCTTGAGTGTGTAGGAAACATGACATGATGATGATGCTGACGACATCGAACAACTTTCGTGGACTCTAGATTGAGTCATGGAGTGGATTGTTTACTTTGGATATGAATACTTGACTTATTATGCATGTGTTATATGATGATTTCAGTTATGGATTTTATGTATATGAGTTACTAATGTTATCTTTGTCAGTGGATGCAGGCATGGTGACACTTTCTAATCTGACTCACATATGGAGTAAAGGGGTCATACACATATATCAAATGGATGAGGGAGAGGTGTGGTAGCATCCCTGTTGTAGGAGCCGAATAGATTTTATGCCTAATAATTACATGAATTGTAACGAATTAATTTCAGAAAATTCATTAATTTCTTTTAATTGAGCAAAACATCAAAATTTCATATATTCCTTATTTTGAGCACATACGCATGTAATTTAACAATGAATATTAAAATCTTATAGCAAAGAAAACAAGTACACAACTTAAATTACCTGGGTCTGATGCTAATTCGCCTCGCCTTGCTACCTTGTTGTTGCCTTGCTGACCGCTGCTGCACTATAAACGTTGCCCAAAACCTAGTTCCACCCTGCCAACTAGGTAACTTCTTAGCTCCAGGATATCATATTGATATCCTGGCCCCCGTGCCCAAAACCTTCAGCAACCCCGGTGCCTGACTGATACAATCCTCACTCCAAAACTCCACTCCTCTCTGCAAAATCCAAGATCCCTCCAAATCAATCCCCCATCTCCCGTAGAATGACCTCCCGTAAACCTCCTTCCCCTCCATATTCCTCCTTCACCGACTTCCCCCTCATTTACTCCCTACCTAACCCATTTATTACCTTCTTATCCTTTCACCGTTAATGCCTCTTATCCCCTTTATTTAATATCTTATCCCTTTGCATGTATGTAACTCTTAATTTAATAAAATAATTTATTAACCCCCCTTTAATCCTTTACTTAATTAATTAATCCTTGACAATTATGAATGATTAATTAATAATAAATAATTAGTTAGTGTTATTTTAAGAAATAATTATTGTTTATCTAATCTTTTAGGACATTTAGATTATTAAATAAATTATAATTAATAATCATATACATCTATTTAAGCAGGTTCGTTACATACACCCACCCTTCAGGAAACTTCGTCCCGAAGTTAAGGTATCTTATGGTACAAAGGACAAGAAACATGGTTCACACATTCATAACA
>SNQJ01S0063484.1:103021-123161 GCA_010110895.2 Picea sitchensis
CGCCCTCACTTCCTCCTGTGGATGCTCGACTGCTGGTAGTTGTAGTTACTTGGCGTGGCGCATTGTAGTTGTAGTTTCTATGGGTACTGGAGTCCCGGGGTCAAACCCGCGGGCTTCTCCTCCCTTGCCCATATGTTTAGCGATTTGGGTTCTTTTCTGTTACAGCAGCGTGGGCTTCTCTAGATACACTCTCTAACTTAGAGTACAATGGTTGGGGCGGTTTCTGGTATTGTTGGAGCCCTCCATTCTCCATCAAAAGTCCGTGTAAGGTCTCTGCAGGTTAGAGAAAACCACCTATTTCACTGCCAGGGATCGCCCTTCAGGCCTGGATGTAGCTTTGGAAGGAGGATTTTGAGAAATGGATTGAGACTGAAGACAAATTCTTTGCTTTCCATGAACAGTTTCTCCAGTTGGTTGTGGGCAGATGGAGGAAGATGAAAGCTTTAGGGTTTTCAAGGCAAAGGCTGTTAGTGCCAAGGCCTAAGTGCACCTGGCGTCTTCCCTTGATATCTCAGTGTTGCAGATTTTGGCCTAGCCAAGCTCTTGCATCTGACCTACCAACGTAAGACGACAATCAAAGAGAAACCAAGTTTGCTTAGAAAACGTCCCAGGTAACGAGAGTCTCTGTGGGTAATTTTGTCAATTATAAATTGTTCATGCATTCCAGATACTAGCTTTTTGTTGCTAGGCGTGGAAATATAAAGTTGCGCTTAAGAATCTTGGGCGAAAAAATGGTTCTTCGTTGATATAGAATAATTTTAGTCGAAGTTTGTGTTACTTGCCTAGTGTTTTTTTTTTTTTTTTGGGGCATTGTTGAACAAAGTTTTTAGATTCTGTATGCAAACGTAGATAATTCTTACATATCTGTAAGTGGGTATATTGTTTAGGTAGCGCAAGTCCTTTTAACCTTGCCTTATTCATTCTCACAGCTGGGAATGGTGTCAGGAGTTCTCTTCCAAGTATTCTACGGCTTGATGGGAAGCTGGACCACTTACCTTATCAACGTTCTTTATATTGAATACCGCACACGAAAAGAGAAGGAGAATCGTGAGCTTCAAGAATCATGTTATTCAGGTGGAGATAGATATATACCTCAACTTCGAATTTCAAATTTTATTATATGTAAAGATTTTGTTTAAATTTTAATTAAAATTTCTTAAAACTTCATATAATCTTATGGATCTTACATGTCTCTAAATAAAAATATTTTGTTCTATAATGGCCTAATTAGTCTGTCAGCAGTTACAAAAATCTATCCATTGAGATTTAGTGGCCTAATTAGTATGTCAGTAGTTACAAAAATCTATCCATTGAGTGTTGTTCTTTTGTTTTGTTTGTAGTGGTTTGAAGTGTTGGACGGACTCTTGGGTTCGTTCTGGAAGGTCCTTGGTCTGGATTTCAATTGTACATTTCTCCTTTGTGGATCTGTGATACAGCTCATAGGTTGTGCAAGGTAGGTAGGTTGTTCATCCATTAATGTTCTTTGTTGGCAGGATCGTGATGGATTTGTTTTGAAGTTGCATGCATTATTTCATGTACATTACTGCAACAATATATACTACATCAATGATCACCTGGACAACCGAACATGGATGTATATATTCGGTGCCTGTTGCGCTACTACAATGTTTATCCCTTCCTTTCACAATTACCGCCTGTGGTCCTTCCTGGGCTTGGGAATGACCACATATACCGCATGGTATTTGACCATTGCTTCTATCGTCCATGGACAAACTGAAGATGTAAAGCATTCCACTCCAACAAAAAAGTTTCTCTACTTCATTGGGGCTCTCTTGGATTTCCTGAGATTTGTTTGCAAAATGGGCTCTGCTGGTGCTATTTTAAATGAAACACTATTCTTAGGTGTAGATTCTGCCTCCCCAAAGACCATCGATTGCATAAAGCCCAACTCTTCAGAACGCAGAAATCCTTGAATAGGGTTTGAGATTGGATATCAGAATGGCTACTGTGTTGCCTCTTGCCAAATACAAATTGGTTTTCTTGGGAGATCAGTTTGTGGGGAAGACCATCATTATCACTTGCTTCATGTACCACAAGTTCGACAATACTTATCAGGTGACCCTTTCAGAATTTTGAAAACAGAACGTATTTATTAGAGAAGCCCTTTATTTGTATTTTTGGTCCCTGAAATGCCTTAGTATGGGTTTATAGAATGCTGGATTATTATGTTTAGAATTATTTAGGTTTCATTAGAAACAGTTTTATGGTTATGTACATTCTAGTTTTCAGCAACGATCCAGTCTGTCATGTCCCAATTATAGCTATCAAGAGTGGGTTCTAGCCTTCAGGTTAATGCTTCTGTGGCATGATTTGGTTAAAAGGATTCATTATGCATGCAGGATCCACCCTTTAACACCTTAATCTAGGCCTGGTGCAACTCACCTTGGAACCGATCTGCACAGGCATGCTATTTACATAAGCTATTGAAAGGAAAGGCATTACATTTTGATAAATTTTACTTTGGTAAATTTGTAATGCATTTATTTTTTTTATATTTGTTTTAAAATTTCTGCGTTTGGTTTAGTTTGCAAGTTAGGTAGGACGGAGCTAGAGCTTGGAGCTGGGAACTTGGCCCATAGGCCCAAATTTCAAACTAACCTGGCTCTGATACCAAATGTAGGAGCCGAATAGATTTTATTCCTAATAATTACATGAATTGTAACAAAATTAATTTCAGAAAATTCATTAATTTCTTTTAATTGAGAAAAACATCAAAATTTCATATATTCCTTATTTTGAGCATATACACATGTAATTTAACAACGAATATTAAAATCTTATAGAAAAGAAAACAAGTACACAACTTAAATTACCTGGCTCTGATGCTAATTCGTCTCGCCTTGCTACCTTGTTGTTGCCTTGCAGACCGCTGCTGCACTGTAAATGCTGCCCAAAACCTAGTTCCACCCTGCCAACTAGGTAACTTCCTAGCTCCAGGATATCATATGGATATCCTAGCCCCCATGCCCAAAACCTCCAGCAACCCCGGTGCCTGACTGATACAATCCTCACTCCAAAACTCCACTCCTGTCTGCAAAATCCAAGAGCCCTCCAAATCAATCCCCCATCTCCTGTAGAATGACCTCCCGTAAACCTCCTTCCCCTCCATATTCCTCCTTCACCGACTTCCCCCTCATTTACTCCCTACCTAACCCATTTATTACCTTCTTATCCTTTCGCCGTTAATGCCCCTTATCCCCTTTATTTAATATCTTATCCCGTTCCATGTACGTAACTCTTAATTTAATAAAATAATTTATTAACCCCCCTTTAATCCTTTACTTAATTAATTATTCGTTGACAATTATGAATGATTAATTAATAATAAATAATTAGTTAGTGTTATTTTAAGAAATAATTATTGTTTATCTAATCTTTTAGGACATTTAGATTATTAAATTAATTATATTTAATAATCATATACATCTATTTAAGCAGGGTCGTTACACCTGTCACAACCTACTAACACTCCCGTCGTGACCTTAACTAAAGGTTAATGACTACCTTGTTCCGAGAGGTTCACGATGCCACAAGGGCAGAATAAGACAATTGCTCAAAATTATTTTTGAGGGACGTGCAATAAGGCAAATTCCTTATTCCTCAGTAAGCCCTTAGTCTCACACAAGATTGACAAGTAGAATATTGACTCCAAGCATCAGACAACTTCCAAACTAATTCAACAGTGAGTGGCACCCTTGGAGCACGATGGTGCATATTGAAGGGCATGTCGCATGAATACATGTGAGTCAATAAAAATATAGAGGACCCTAGAAAATAAATTGAATACTTAGACCTTGTAGAAAAGAGAGTATACATTATTATTCAGTTATAAACTAAATAACGTAATCAAAAGTTTAAGCCTAAATGTTTTGACTAAATAAAATTGTAAAATGGGTTAATGGATTTTAGACTAAATAAACTCTAGTGAAGGGAGAATGAGAATAAAATTTAGGCATCTGCACAATGTGTGCATGAAATTAATAAAAATAATTTTTAAATTAAAAGAAAATCATTTCATGAGAGAATGTGTAGTCAACATGGAGTTAGAATCCTAGGTCAATCTAGATTCTAAGCTTAATTAGAAGTAGAGTCCTAATCAAACTCTAATTGTAAATTAGTTATGGGACATAATAAAAGAGAATTTAGGGAACTAAGGGACAACTAGGAGGAAATCTAGGAACTAATTGTCGATGTGAGGGAAAATGCTTAATTATTTAAATTAAAAAGGGATTAAGCATGTGCAACTTGGGGAAAGTATGACATGTGTTGGGGTGAATAATATCTAATTAAATTATAAAAAATTAGCTAATTGTGCATGAGATGACAAGTGTCAAGGTGAATTTTATTATAAAAATAAAAGTGAGGGTTGTTACATATGGTATCAGAGTGGGTTCCACTCTACGACATTGGACCCATTATGACTTCTAATCCTTATGTTTAATTGAAAATAAATACTAATATAATTTGAATTTGTTTCATGGCAGGTATCATGATTAGAGGACAAAGAGTGAGTAGACATCGGATTGTGGGAGGAAGAGGAATGCCTCCTCAAAGTACATCAACACCTGAGGGATCTACTCCATAGGGAGAAGGACAAACTACTGAGCAAGAGCAAGTTGTAGTGGGAAACATCATGGGAATGATAAGGTATTTTCAGAGGATGTCTGAGGTGATGATAAATCACCTTGATCGCGATGAGGGCAGGGATTTTGTTCCCAATGAGGGATCAAAACACCCTCCTATAGTGATTGGTAGTGTTCATAGAGAACTCGAGAAGGTAAATTTTCCCAAGTTCTTGGGTTCTATAGATGGTTTAGCCACCAAATATTGGTTGGAGAATATGGCAATGTGCTTTGCATTGCGTGATTATACCTCCAACATGAAGGTCAACATGACGGTCTTCCAATAGAAAGGGAGTGCGCTTCTTTGGTGGAAGACACTTTTGCCTCAGCTGAATATGATTGTGGAAGACGTATCTTGGGAATTGTTCGAGGAACTATTATGAGAGAGGTACCTATCTGATGAGTTCAATGAGCATCAACTTAATGAATTCAACACTTTACGATAGGGAAGTCATACAATACTTGAGTATGAGGCTAGGTTTATGAAGTTTCTTAGATATGATCTGCATCTGAACAGTGAGAAATTAAAGGTTAATAAGTTTGTTTTTGGTCTCAACTTCAACATTCGTGCTAAGGTGAGGATCTTGATGCCTCAAACTTTGAACAATGTAGTACATAAGGCTTTTATCATTGAAGAAGATTTGAACAGTGGGGGTCAGGGTAGGACTCCCTCTAGGCATACATGGCATACACCGCATAGAGCACCACAACAATAGACACATGTTAGAAAAACTTATGGGCATTGTGATACACCCACAGGACCTGTAATTTATACACCACGTAGATCAAATACCAATTAGAGGAATTCATATAAAGCACCACTGCAGAAACAACTGTGTCATCCTTAGCAACAACAATATTCTAGATCTATTCCGCAGAATAGATCGGGGGCTTAGAACCCTATACAAACATATTCTTCCTTTGGAACTAGGAGCACCGGTCCTAAGAACAAATGTTGGACTTGTGGAGAGACACACTATCAAAGAGATTGTCCTATTGAGAAGGCAAGATCTATCGAATCAGTAGGACAAACGACAATGGGAGATTTTGGAAAGGCCCATAGGATTCATGCAGTGGTGAATAACTGCCAGGTCGAGCATCAGTTCACAGTTCTTGAGACTTCAGGTATGATAGAAGATCAACAATTTAGTGTTTTAATAGATCCAAGAGCTACTGATAGTTTTATATATAGTGATGCTCTTAAACGACTTAAGTTCAAGGAAGTTGAACAAGATGAGTTTAGATATGCAAAAGTGACATCTGGAGCCAAGCAAAAGGTTGGAGGCAAGGTTAAGGATTGTAACATTAATCTGGGTGCTTTCATCACAAATGTAAACCTTTATGTCACAGTCTTGGGATCCTATGACATTGTGATTGGAATGTATTGGTTAGAATATCACAACGCGATACTTAACTTCACGATGAAGAGATTAAGCTTACTTGATGATTTGGGATAGAGTAGAGTAATTGTAGGAAGAAACCAAGGAGTATCACTAAGATTTATTTCTTCCCTAAAATTACAGAAAACCATGTGCAAAGGATGTAAGTTCTATGCCATATTAGTTCTTAATGAAAAACATGACGTGGAAAGATTGGAAGAATTTCCGGTACTATCAAAGTTTGTTGATGTTTTTCCTGAGGAGCTACTAGGTTTACCGCCAGAAAGAGAATTGGAATTTACTATATATCTAAAGCCTGGTATATAATCAATTGCAAGAACGCCATATCATATATCGACACTGGAATTGCAAGAGTTAAATATGAAATTGAAGGAGTTGTTGGATTTGAGACTTATATGTCCAAGTGTATCACCGTGGGGTGCACCAGTAATTTTTGTAAGAAAGAAGGACAAATCATGGAGGCTTTGCACTGAATATTGTCAATTAAACAAAGCCACGATCAAGAATCAATAATCACTATCGAGAATTGATGATTTATTTGATCAAATGAAGGGACCGAATGTATTTCAAAGATTGATTTGAGATCGATATATCATCATTTGTGAATTAAAGAGGAAGACATTCCTAAAACAATGTTTAAGACAAGATTCAGACATTATGAATTTACTGTATTTCCATTTGAATTGACAAATGCCCTAGGTGCATTCATTATTTTAATGAATGGAGTATTCTATGAGTATTTGGATAAGTTCATACATGTATTCATTGTTGATATATTGATTTACACTTGGACAAGAAAGAAGTACAATGAACACCTGAGATTAGTGCTGCAATGTTTAAGAGAAAAAAAGTTGTATGGAAAGCTATCGAAATGTTCATTTTATCAGACAAAGATTCATTATTTGGGACACATTATCTCTAGAGAAGGTATTGCTTTGGATCCAACAAAATTTGAGGCTATTATGGAATGGCCAACATCGACGAACGTACAAGAAGTACGTGGTTTTATGGGATTAGTAGGTTACTATAGACATTTTGTCGAAGGATTTCCAAAGATATCAAATCCAATTAGAGAACTGCAAAAGAAGAACAAGAAATTTGTATGGGTAGAGAAGTGCGTGAAAGCATTTCAGAAGCTTAAAGAACTATTAACAACAACACCGATACTGAAAGTTCCAGATATGGACAAGGAATTATTGGTATGCATGGACGCATCCAACGAAGGATTGGTTCGAGTATTAATACAAGAAGGTCGAGTTATCGCATATATTTCAAGGAAACTAAGAAGGCACAAAGAGAATTATACTACGAACAAATTGGAATTATTAGCATTTGTTTATGCCTTGACAGTTTGGAGACATTATTTGATTGGACGAAAATTCGTACTAAAAAATGATCATAGTGGATTACAACACTTTTTTACTCAGATTGACTTGAACAAGCGACAAAGACATTGGTATGAAATTTTAAGTGAATACGATTTTGAGATCATGTATATTAAAGGAACAATTAATAGAGTAGCAGATGCATTGAGTTAGAGACCTCACATTTTCTTAGTAAAACCACTAAATATGAATTTTTGAGAAAATATTTTAGCATTACAGATTGATGATGACTGGTACAAGGAAGTAAAAGACAATATTAGAAAAGATACCATGATGATACCTATATATGTGGGATATTCTTTGGATAGTGTTGGAGTACTAAGATACAATGGCAGAATTTATGTGCTGCCAAATGATGAATTAAGAAATTTAATTTTGAACAAAGCTCATCGAGCGGTGTATATGGTTCATCCTGGAGTAACGAAGATGAAAGCAGATCTTAAACCACTATTATTTTGGAAGGGAATAAGAAATGATATAGTTAACTATGTGGCGAGATATCTTGAATTTCAGCAATTGAAGGCTAAACATGTACATCCAACAAGAATCTTACAACCACATGCGATTCCTAAATCGAAATGGGAAGTTATATCGATGGATTTAATTGTTGGATTTCCATTGACGACAAGGAGAAATGATTCTATTTTTATAGTTGTCAACACTTTGATGAAGAGTACACATTTTATCCTAGTTCGTATGACATATCAAGCATCGAACATAGCTAGAATGTTTTTTAACGAAATTGTAAGATTTCATGGTGTACCAAGGAAGATAATATCTGATAGAGGATTGATATTTAGTGGACATTTTTGGACAAGTTTCCAAGAGGCTTTAGGGACACAATTAAATTTTAGTACAACATATCACCTTGAGATAGATGGACAAATTGAAAGAAAAAATCAAATTCTAGAAGATATGCTACGAATGTATGTAGTGTATCAACAAAAACGATGGGAAGAATTTTACCATTGGTAGAATTTGTGTATAACAACAGTTATAAGAGTACGATAAGGATGTCACCTTTTGAGTATCTATATGGACGACCGTGTAGGAAACCTTTGAGTTAGGATCGACTAGAGGATAGGGTCCTGGTGGGACCAGAAGTGATTTAGGAAATGAAAGACCAGATGGAATCTATAAGGCAAAGGATTAAAGAAGCGCAAGAATGAAAAAAGAGTTATGCATATGCACATCGTATTGAATGTAGTTATGAGGTTGGAGATAAAGTGTTTTTGTGGGTGAAGCCGCACAAGAGTTAAATTAATTCTGGGAAGGGTGATAAACTCTCTCCAAGGTTTGTGGGACCTTTTGAAGTTGTTGAAAAGAAAGGATCCATGGCTTACTGACTAGCCTTACCTGATTCTTTGAGGTGTATGCACAATGTGTTTCGTGTTTTAATTTTGCATCATTATATTTCAGATCTGCCACATGTTATTGAATTGAGTTCATTGCAGGTATTAGAAGAGGGTGCTCTCATAGCAGATCCAACCCGCATACTGGACCATCACACTTGACAACTATGACGTTGAATAGTCGATCAGGTCAAGGTCCAGTGGGAAAATTATAGTCCACATTTTGCTACTTGGGAGGACACATATGAGATGGGTCAACAATTTCCTTATTTATTTTGATAGTTAGATATATAGATTATTATCAACTACATTTATTTCTTTCATTGTTAGATTGTACAAAATTCAGGATGGAGTTTAAAACAAGAAGGGGTGTATGTAACATCCAGTTCCACTGATCACTTTTTATACATTGACTTATTCTTTGAGAACACTTGCGATCAAGTGATCCAGTTTAAAACATGGTACATTACGATTATCAGTTTGGTTTATATGTTTATGTTATGATTGAGTATTGGAATTGATATGTTATTATATTGATGTATAAAATTGACATGTATTATGATGAAGTTTCCTGAGTGTGCATGAAACGTAACATGAATATGATGCTGACGACATCGACCAACTTCTGTGGAATCCGGATTGAGTCAGGGAGTGGATTATTTACTTTGGTTATGAATATTTTATTTACTATGCACGTGTTATATGATGATTTCAGTTATGGATTTTATGTATATGAGTTACTGAAGCTATCTTTGTTAATGGATGAAGGCATGGTGACGCTTTCTAATTTGACTCACATACATATTAAAGGGGGCATACACATATATCAAATGGATGAGGGAGAGGTGTGGTAACATCCCTATCACAACCTACTAGCACTCCCACTATGACTTGAACTGAAGGTTAACGACTAACTTTTTTCGAGAGGTTCACGATGTCGTGAGGGAAGAATAAGAAAGTCGCTCATGGGGATTTTTGAGGGGAACACAATAAGGCATATTCCTTATTCCTTAGTATTCCCTTAGTCTCACAGAAGGTCAAAACATGGAGTATTTATTCCAAGCATCAAATAAATTCCAAAATAAGTCAATGGCAAGTGGCACCCTTGGAGCATGGTGGTGTGTCTTGAAGGGCATGCCGCATGAATACATTTGAGTCAATAAAATATAGGGGACCCTAGAAAATGAATTGAATACTTAGACCTTGTAGAAAAGAGAGTATAAATTATTATTCAGTTATAAACTAAATAACATAATCAAAAGTTTAAGCCTAGATGCTTTGACTAAATAAAATTGTAAAATGGGTTAAGAAATTTTAGACTAAATAAAATCTAGTGAAGGGAGAATGAGAATAAAATTTAGGCATGTGCACAATGTGTGCATGAAATTAATAAAAAATATTTTTTAAATTAAAAGAAAATCATTTCATGAGAGAATGTGTAGTCAACATGGAGTTAGAATCCTAAGTCAATCTAGACTCTAAGATTAACTAGAACTAGAGTCCTAATCAAACTCCAACTGTAAATTAGTTAGGGGACATAATAAAAGAGAATTTGGGGAACTAAGGGACACCTAGGAGGAAATCTAGGAACCAATTGTGGTTGTGAGGGAAAATGCTTAATTATTTAAATTAAAAAGGGATTAAACATGTGCAACATGGGGAAAGTATGACATGTTTTGGGGTGAATAATATCTAATTAAATTATTAAAAAATAGCTAATTGTGCATGAGATGACAAGTGTCAAGGTGGAATTTCTTATAAAAATAAAAGTGAGGGTTGTTACAATATATATTTAATATTTGTTAATTTATTATTCGATGATCATTAGGTTTACAACCACGTGTATAAATACAAACAAATGAATATATAGTCACATCAATATAGCCATGTCTTTAGACAATGGATGTGACTTTACCTTAATGATATAATTAGTAATTAATGGACTTTTTAATATACAATAAGGTATATTACAAGTCATCCCTCCCTGAAAATATTTTTCCTTGAAGCATGGGTAAAGAGAAATCCTTGGATCTAAACGCCTCATTTTCCCAAGTATCTTCATATCATGGTAAGTTTTTCCATTTGATTAGATACTCATTAACTCTTCTAGAACAAAGAATATGGTTCATACTTATAAGATATTTCAGGAAGTAAAATTAAGTTTCCTTCTTCATCTAAAATAGGAAATTATGTTTGTATATGGATAGTAGGACCCAAATTTTTCTTCAAACAAGAAAAATGAAAAACGTCATGCAACTTCCCTTTATTTCGAATATCAAGGGCATAAGTAACTTGACCAATTCTCTTTCAAATTTGATAATGTCCATAAACTTAGGAGCCAGTTTGTGTTTCTTGTAATTTTTAAGAGAATTTTGTTTGTAAGGTTGTAGTTGAATGAACACCCAATCTCCTATCATAAATTCTCGGTCAATTCTTCTTTTGTCAGCTTGTTGTTTGATTGTCTTCCTTTCTTGTTTGAGGTGAGCTTTAAGAGTGCGTAAAATTTCATCCGATGTATCTAGATAGTATTTCATGGCAAGAGATTTGGAATTGATAACATATTCCTTATATGAGGGAGGTGGATAAGGATACAATGCTTCAAACGGGGAAATTTTTGCTGAGGTATAATATGTACTATTGTACCACCATTCTGGAAAATGTAACCAATTAATCCATTGTGTCTAATGATCATTCACAAAATTTGTTAGGTACCATTCAAGACATTTATTAACCACTTCAATATGGCCATCTATTTGGGGATGGTATGAAGTAATCATGGCTAAGGATGTCCCAACTTGGTGAAATAGTTCTTTCCAAAAATTTCTAGTGAACTTGGGATACCTACCACTTATCATAACCTTGGGAAATCCAAGAAGCTTAAAAATAATTTTAACATAGCTATTAAGGACTCGGATAACCTTGGATTTTGAAGAAATCCCAACAAAGTGGGCATATTTGGTTAGTAGATGTATGATTAAAAATATAAATATTTTCCTTCAGAGGTAGGAAGACTAGTAACAAAGTCCATAGATATTTCATACCATTTTTGTACTGGAACATGAAGGGGTTGAAGGAGACCCGGAGGAGCAATTTTTTCAAACTTTTGTCATTGACATGTGTCACATTATGCCATATATTTCTAAATGTCGGCTCACATACCCTTCCAAAATAAATAGTGGCATATACTGTAGAAATTTTTGAAAAACCCGACATGGTCCGCTATCAGAGTATCATGATTTTATTTCAAAACTTGGAGTTTGAACTTGGAAGAGTTGGGTAAAAATATCTTTTGTTTGTACCATAGTATATCATTCTTAGAAGTGAATTTAGGATTTGTAGTTGGGTTTCTTTTGTTGAAATTTTGGTATGCTCATTTAACCATAGACAATGCCACATCATTTTCACCCAACCAAAGGCATTCACATATGCCACCCCCGAGCACACTAACCTTTACTTATAATAATTATGACAAGCCTAGTCTAGAACCAAAGATAAACCCTAGCTACTAACTGAAACAACAACTCAAGACAAGTAGAGCGCTCCTTCTCCAAGGGTAGCACACAAGAGAGAGTCTCCATATCCACATAAAAAGCACCATACACAACTACAGTAGATCCACCTTCACTATCCTCTCAAACTTACACCATACTTAGCAAGAATATCACCAAGAGTATCACTAAGAGAATCACCAGGAATGTCACCAAGAGAATCACCAAGAATGTCACCAAGAGAATCACCAAGAGAAAGACTAGTACCAAGAGATGACCATGTGCCCTTATTCCTCCTTGTAGTTGCAACTACAACTCTCCACAAGACTTGCACTCTGAATGGGTGCACAAATGAGATAAAACATCCTCTATTTATATTAATCTATCTAGTTACTTTTATGGATGGGCCAACCTGACTTTCTGGGACTTATTTTCTGTTTATCTTTTTCTTGTGGAGTCGAATTGTATTTATGGAAGATAATATTCTAATATTATTTATTCCGCTAGGCTAACTTGTATTCTATGGTTTCCACACATCTGTTTAATGGTTCACTTTCTTCCAGAATATTCTATTCTAAGACATAGGTTACACGTGGAGGTTAATACTTGCCGCAACTACCAAAATATCAACACTCCCTCTTATCTAGGGAGGTATTAACTAAGATGTTCTTCATGTAGTGGTCTCAAACAAATCCATCCATCTCACATGATCTTTTAGACCAATCTATAGCTAACATCACTATAGACACACATGCTATCATATGAGAAAACATATTAAGTATCACCATCATAGCCACACATTAGCCATCTAGCGTGAAAAAATCTCCAACACTACTGGTTGGACCTCCAGCTAGCAACCTCCGATGCTACTGATCGACACTTTAACTAGTAATTATTTTCGACACTACAGGTCAGCATTTAGTTCAATCATAACTAGTAACTTGTCAGTTCACACATAATCTGACTAAAAACTTTAACACTCCCTCTTAACAAGGAAGGTATTCCTCTTGGCACGATCATCATCACTGCTTCTACGCTTCTTCACACCTCAGACATTGTCTTGTTTAATTTCATGAATCCATACATCATAAGAAGTTCTGCACTTTCACTTGAGTAATGTACCGGCTTTTGTTGGAGTATCATACCAACGTACACTGGGGTAACATACCAGCCTATGTTGGAGTAGCATAACAACCTATGCTGGGGTAGCATACCAGCCTGAGTTGGAGTACCAACCTGTGCTGGGATAGCATATCAGCCTACGTTGGAGTACCAACCAACGTTGGGTTAGCATAACAGCCTACGTTGGAGTACCAACCTATGTTGGGGTACCATACCAGCCTGTGTTGGAGTACCAACATGTGCTAGGGTAGCATACCAGCCTGCGTTGGAGCACCAACATATGTTGGGGTAGCATACCAACCTACGTTGGAGTAACAACCTATGTTGGGGTAGCATACGAGCCTACATTGGAGTACCAACCTGCGTTGGGATAACATACCAATACTGGGGATCTCATCAATTCTCTCTACTCAGGAACACATCACTTCTCATTAGTGGGGAACACATCACTCCTCATTACTAGAGAAAAAAATTTGGACCACTCCAAGCTTGTCCCTGATAGAGGCTTGGGCAACATATCTACTACCTATTCGTTGGTAGAAATATATTGGAGCAAGTGTCTCATCATAGTATTCTCCCTCTTTTTGGGAGAATCCGCTAGACACAGATTAGACTTTGTACATCTCTAGGCTATTTATTGACGTAGCCGCATACCCCGCAGGGTATCTGCACCCGACCTCCCGGTCAAAAGGATCGTTCTGTTAAAATTCGTGAACCGAAGCGGCTCTTTCGATCCCCACTAGAATCGCTGTGAAAATCCTATCCAAAGGTCCTTCTACTCACCCACACAGTCTTCTGCACATGACTGTGAACTTCCCCGACTTAAATTCGGGTTTCGAGATTTCCTGATCCCCGATGTCAAGAGTTCTCTGTCCTCTTGATTTCCCAATCTCCGATTTCCTGATTTCCTAAAATGGCCTTTCTCGCCTTAGCCCCTCCTGGCTATGCCCTAGTCCATGTGACCAGTCCTCATAAGACTGCAACCTGATCTCTTTTCGGGGTTTCGGGCTTTCAAATGCCAAAATGCATGGACCTCTTATCCACGAGATCCTCGATATCCCGATTCTCGATTTCCCGATAGATGGATTTCCTTTCGTGAAATTTCCTAAAATATTAGATTTCTACCACGCGTCCTCCTATGATGGACAGTCCTCGTCGCTTCACGATTTCGGGGTTTTCGATGCCCCGATGACACAATTTCTCTGTCAACTCAAAACTCCAGTAGCCGAAATACTGACGGGTTCTTGATTTCTGCCACGTGTCTCAATAGATGGATGGCTCAGATCGATTTCGAGATTTTCAGCATGGAGATTCCCGATCTCCTGTCTTCGAGATTTTCGATATCCCGATGGTTGAAATCTTGATATCCCGATGCCTGTTTCGGGACTTTCACCCTCCTGTTCATGAAGTTTAAACCTTGTGCAACTCCTATCAGATTCGACGATTGATGGGTGATTCACTCAATATCTGATGGTTCATATCATTTCTTCTCCTGTGTGCTCTCCTGCTACTCCCTGGACGTGAAATCTTCAGCGGTCCAAATCCCTTTGGCAGATCCGACGGTCGTTGTGCTCCCTCCTAAGCTTTTGCGCTTTCTTCCGAGACTTGGAAGAATTTCAAGTTTCTCAAAGGCCTCGACCTTTGCTCTGTTTCTACAAGCTCTTCAACTTTAAGCCTTGCCTGCGTTCTCCATGACACTATTCCTCCCAAGCTTTGCTCGTTCCGAATCCTTGAAGGATTCTATGACTTATGCGCCTCTGCAGAGTCTTTCACATGAAAGTGCTATCCTTACCGAGCTTTACTCTCACTCAGACCTCTCATAAATTCAGTCCTTTTGTTCCTTTCTCCCTCAGATGGAGAATATTGGATGCCCTCCTGGCTATCCTTCACTCAAGCAACCTATTGTTGAGTCTGCAGGGTGTTCAACAACCCTGTGAAGATCCCTAAATGGACTCTTCCTTCAAATTCCAAAACTCGACAGAGTTCTCTTCTTCTCTGTGCGAACCTGCACACTGTCTCAATGCCCTCCTGGTAAAGTGTCTTCTCACAGAACATCCAACAGTTCTGTACTCTTCTGTGCACCTATGAACCTACTCAATGCCCACTTGGCAGAGCTCTCAGAATCCTCAGTGATTCTGGTTCTCCTTGAACTCATAGCAAAGTTCTTCTAAATGCATCCCTATGCATATGCTCAATGCCCACTTGGTAGATCTCTACAGAACTCCTCAGAGATTCTGTCTGCAACTGTGTTCCCATATATAGCCTTGCCTCCAAGGTATTCAAAAACCTTGAGGTCTTCCTCTGAGTTGATGATTCCAGTTCCTGTGCCCACCTGGCACGTCTTTGTCTGAATCTGCAGAGTTCAGAAGTGCTTCTATGCACTGCTATTCAGAGACCGTAGTACTCTGTCATGCCCTCCTGGCATGAAACCACAAAGAACCTCAAGCCCGAAATCAAAACAACCTGCAAATTCCTAGCATACATCTATAGCATCAATTCACAGCATAAAATAGAACACGCCAAGGCATTCACATAACACATAAATACATGTAGGAAAAACTTCTTCTGTTTGTATTAAAATGGAAAATGCATGTTTACAAAGGTGTTCCTGAGCACGGCCTGTAACAAGGTCTCGGCTCCTCTCTTATTCTCTCTACTCATAGATTCTCTTCTATTCTATTCTAGCTATTACAAAATGAGATCCTCCAAGATCTTTTTACCTGAGGGGGCTCTTAGATCTCTTCCCTCCAATCTACCTACCCTATTCAATGGCATTGAATGGGCTATCTAGTCCACAAATCAGATCTACATCTCATCCTTACAAAAGTTTAAAGCCGATCTACTCTATGCCTGCACAAAGGCATGGCTCTATGGCTCAACAACTTAGACATTTAATTTTACATTCAATTACATTGATTCAAATTTTTAAATGAGGCTACACCTCTCTTCAGCAATTGAATGCATGCGCTCGACGTGGCTGACTAGCTGGCTGGCTAATGTGAGAGATGCTCGTGCATCATACTCCTCAGCTACAAAATCATGAGCTCCTTCTCATGAGATTCCCATCTCAGCTGTGGAAATCCCCCTGGATCCCAAACAAATCTCTGGAGCTGTTCATCTGCTCCATCTTCTTGTTGTTGCTTCTGTGCTGCTGCTGCTGCTACTGCTTCTCTTCTACTCAGCCTCTCCTTGTTGGCAGTTCCTACTGAATGGATCATTAGGTCCCTAATCTCTCCTATCACTTCGTCCAACTGCTCCAGTGGCTGGATCCGTTCATGCAGTCTCCTCAGCTGCAAATTTTTTTGGCACATGGGCAGATCACTGTGATTTCCCACGCCTTCTTCATCAGTTTCCAACTTCACCTGTTGGATGTGCATGCCCTGCACTTTCACCCTTCTCTACAAGCCTTCAATCTATTCATACAGATTAGAAAAGCTAATGTTGTCTGCTTCTTCTTCTTCTGATGCTGCAAACTCCCAGGTTGCAGTCTTTTCAGTCTCCTGGCTGAGAATATTAAGCCACTCCTCAGATTGCTCATCATCCTCTTCGTCTGCTTGGGCAGCTTCCAAAGTCTGCTCCAATTCTCCTTTGACAGTCTCAGCTAGCTGTCCTTTTGTTGTTTCTACATCTGCAACACATATTTTTGCCTCCCCCTGGGCAAAAATCAAAATAGCTCATAATAGTAGACAAGAATAATACTCTTATAATAATAAAAACAAAAACGAGAAAAATAATCACAATAGCTCATTCTCAAAGCTATTGCTTGTGACCTGCCTAGAACAAGAACCAAAATAAAAAAATACAATAATAAGAAATAGGAACAACACTCTTCTAGTGTTGTGATCAGTCTTTCCTCCATGGTAACCTTCCCGGAACAAGAAAACAAGAACAAAAAGTATAATAACATTTTCATAAGAACATATCTATGNNCATGGTAATCATCATATTATTACCAAGGTGACCTGCCTGGAAGCAAAACAAGAAGTATCTCCTAGAGGAGATGTTAGTTCATCTTGCAACCAAGTACAATAAGCATTTATATTAATAGTACTCACATGCTTCCAAGTATTCATTGTATCTAGTCGTAATAGAAACTTTAAAGGATTGTTGTCACAACTTGTATTGTAGCAATTATCAAACTTGATATGTGCAAATTTGAAACTTATTAATTTAATCAATCAAACCTGGAACCTGGAGTCTTATCTACAAGAATGAGTGTTGTCGATTTTCTTTCGAGTCTCCTTCACTCAATATGACAAGTATTCTCTTCAGCCTGTCCCCTGTACTTAAGAAAATATGCTTTCTTGGCAGAAATATGAATTAGAGAATATAATGCCAACAAACTCTAAAATATCAACCTTAATCAATATAATACTTTGAATAGAATCAACTTATAACTTTAACTTTGAACATAGGTTACTATAACTTCAATTGATCAAAATACAACTAGATGTTCACAAAATTAAAATAATTCCATAATAGCTAGAGGCATATGAAAACAATCAAACCTGGAGTGCGTTGTTCCTATAAATGTGTTGGGTCTAATATCCCTCTGGATCTACGATTGTAAGAGATCACTTCGACAACATCGGTAGGAAGTGGCACCATCCGACAACGATGACAAGCAATGACGAACCTTAAAACTTCAAAGATGCTCCAACTTGTAATCTAAAGGTAGCTGGAGATGTGCTAGGGTAAGGTGCACTAGGACAATCAAATATTAGTCCCAAAAATTCACACAAACTTTCACTGCAATTGGTGCTAGCACTGTAACTAGTGCTATAACTAGCACTGCAACTGGTGATGCAACTAGCACAAAGGAACTAGCACTGCAACTGCAACTGGTACTGCAGACCTAGGGTTTTATGAGGAAACCCTAGTTTCTCAACTTCATAAATTTGTAGAATTTATCCAGGGAAGAGATGCACCCTACTTAGGTGACCTTCTTAGTGATTTCAGTATGTGATCATTGAGCTTGATAATGGAGGAAACTGAGGATGTTCCTTCCAGTGGTTAGACTATTATGAAGGAAATCAACTCTGATTCCATGGTGAAATTTTTTTATGATCGTTTAACCATAGACAATGTAAAATCATTGTCACCCAACCATAGGCGTTCACATATGCCACCCCCAAGAACACTAACCTTTACTTAGAATAATTCCATTAAGACTACTCATGAACCAAAAGATAAACCCTAGTTTCTAACTACAACAAGAACTCAAGAAAAGTAGAGAGATCCTTTTCCAAGGGTAATGCACAAGAGAGAGTCTCCATATCCATAGAACAAGTACCATACACAACTGCAACAGCTCCAACTACACTACTCTCTCAAACTTGTGCCATACTTAGAAATAATATCACCAAGTGTATCACTAAGAGAATCACCAAGAATGTCACCAAGAGAATCACCAAAAGTGTCACCAAGAGAATAACCAAGAGAGAAACCAAGACCAAGAGATGACCATGTGCCCTTATTCCTCCTTGCAGCTGCAGTTGCAGCTGCAAATGCAACTCTCCACAAGACTTGTGCTTTGAATTGGTGTACAAATGAGATAAAATTTTCTTTATTTATATTAATCTATCCAGTGACTTTTGTGGCTATGCCGACTTGACTTTCTAGTAATTATATTTTTTGTTTATCTTTTTCCTATGGAGTCAACTTGTATTTTTGGAAGATAATATTCTAATATTCTTTATTCTACTAGGATGACTTGTATTCTAGGGTTTCCACACATTTGTTTAATGGTTTAATTGCTTCTGGAATATTCTATTATAATTCATAGGTTACACATAGAGGCTAATACCACACGTATTTACCAAAACATCAACATCTTTCAACTTCTTCTAGTAGCTTCCTTATCTCTGGATTTTTGACATACTAGGTTTGAAATTATGAGATCCATTTGGAAATGAAAATGGAAATAACATATAGTGTAGCGTCACTATCAATTTTCCTTGATAACCCATCCACAACCAAATTCTCCCTTCCTTTTTAATAAAGAATATTGAATTCAAAGATCTGTATTTTTCTCACCCATTTTTTCTTCTCTGATGAAAGGTTCTTCTGAGCTAGAAAATACTTCAAGTTGTTGTGGTCTTTTTTCATGAGAAATTTCTTTCCCAAGAAGTATCGTTTCCATTTAACCAAGGCATGCATAATTGCCAACATTTATTTGTCATACGTTGATTTTGTTTTCTCTTTTGTTTTGATTTTTTGACTTTCCAATGCGATAGGATGATTATCTTAAATAAGAATGATACCTAATATCATTCCTGAAGCATCACATTCATGTTGGAGTTACTTCACACACCTAGGATTTATTTTTCCTAAGGTCAGTCCTTATTTATTAGTCATAATTAGTCTATCCAGTCCCCTATATTTTAGGGGAGAATATTCCACCTAAAGAATATTCTCTTTCAATTGACACTTTAGTTTGAATATTTGAGTTGAGTTTAGATGTTGCATTGGTTTTGTCACCATGCAACATTGGGATCATCACCAACTCACTACTCTTTGTTTAGTCAGTTAGATGAAGACTAGTTGACTAGTTAACTCAGCTAGGTGGTAGTTCATTCCTGTAACTGCCTGAGAGACTAGACTAGGTGGCAGTTTACTCTTGTAACTGTTGGTGTGTGTCCAAATCAATATAGACCACCACTATGGCTCATTAGTTACTCATGTATCTTATATCTATTGTAAATTATTCACTCTTTGAGTGTGGAATACGGTTAATGAGAATTCTTCCAT
>SNQJ01S0063485.1:20929-34442 GCA_010110895.2 Picea sitchensis
TGTCCTGTTGTCGAGGTCAAAATTTCACATGTTGGACGCTCATATTTCCATGTCCTTTGTGTCCCGTGTCATCGTGTCAGGGGACTTAGGATATTAGTAATATATCCTCAAGTGATGACTAATGAGTTAGTTAAGATTGCCTAGCTTAATCATCATGCATGATTTGAGGATCTAGAGAAAATCTCTCTATGAGGTGGCATCACACATTGTACTATAAATATGTAACATTGGTGTGAATACATTAAGAGTTGGCTAGTGAGCCTTTTCCGTCATATCGTTGTTCTTCTGCATATTTTATCAAAATGTACACCATGAATATAGCACAGCAATCACTAAGCCCGGATTTTTAACTCTACAATCATCATTGTTAAAAAATTCCAAATAGCATCTATACTTAGATATATTTCCGTGTTCACCTCTGAAGGTTCAGAAAAAACAAGAAAGATAAACTACACTGTAACAAATTAGAAAAGATGAGAATGGAAGAGAAAATACATGTTCCAGTATACAAGACGGAGAAAGGTTGACGTTCTTTTGTGTTGTGTAAGTTTTCTAACCATATCAATAGCCACCACAATATTTTTCCTCCGCATGTTTTCACGATGTTCCTGCCTTTCGCTATTACTGTCATCTTCCACTTCTATTGCCATGTCACACTGGCCCACATTCCCAGTCAATCTGCCTCGTTTCTCTGACCATCTCAGCTGCAAACCAGAATCCTCTGCTATTGCATTAACCAACTCTGAAACCAATGTAAAAACAAAAAGTACTACAGTTTGCCCAAGTTCAGTAATTGGAAACTGAAAAGATTTGGAAAGTTGAAGAGCATCATCCACAGCCTTTGCAATCCTGAAAGAAACCATCTCATTAGTCACAAATATTTTGGAAATCATAAAACAAGTTAACATTGAATCTGAAGGATGGTGGAATGTCTATAACTTGATAAATGTGAATATAAGAGAAAAGAAGCAGCATAATAATTGGAATTCATACTAAATGAATACATTCACGACTGTTTAGGGTACACTATTACAAGAACAGTAAGGACTGAATGTCAAGTTACTACAAAATCCATCAAAAGGAGTATAGATATCCAGCAAGGTAGCAGCGTAGGATTTGCAATGAAACTGTGTGGCTTGCTAAGAAACAGGACACATCCAACTAGGGGCCTGTGTCCGTATCACACGTATCAGACACGGACACGCTAGGACACATGTTTGGCACATGTCCTAAAACAGGACACATGTCAGACATGTGTCCTACGTCTTCGACTCTAAAAGACATTTTTTTCATTGCTATTTTGAATTTTCTCACTTTCAGCTGTACGGAAAGAGCTCTCACGGTCTCTCATTGTGCATGCGAAGGGTAAAATCGAAATTTGACAGGATTCCAAGTGTTTTGTAAATGTTCTAGTTTCTAAAAAATTTGGATCTTTATGTCTATATTTTATTTTTGTATTTGTAATTTGCATTTCTTAATATATATAATTTTTTTGAATATATATATATATATAGATATATATAAAACGTGTCCCCCGTGCCCTGTTTCCAGGGTTGACATGTTTGGAATTCATACTAAATGAATACATTCACGACTGTTTAGGGTACACTATTACAAGAACAGCCTTGACTGAATGTCAAGTTACTACAAAATCCATCAAAAGGAGTATAGATATCCAGCAAGGTAGCAGCATAGGATTTGCAATGAAACTGTGTGGCTTGCTAAGAAACAGGACACATCCAACTAGGGGCCCGTGTCTGTATCCCATGTATCAAACACAGACATGCTAGGACACATGTTTGTCACATGTCGGACACATGCCCTAGATGTGTCCAACGTATTTGACTCTAAAAAACGTTTTTTCATTGCTATTTTCTCACTTTCAGCTGTACAGAAAGAGCTCTCACAGTCTCATTGTACATGTGAAGGGTAAAATTGAGATTTGACAGGATTCCAAAGTGTTTTGTAAATGTTCTAGTTTCTAAAAAATTAGGATCTTTATGTCTGTATTTTATTTTTGTATTTGTAATTTGCATGTTTTAATATATATAAATTTTTTGAATATATATATAACATTTCCCCTGTGTCCTGTTTCCAGGGCCGACATGTCCCATGTCAGATACTCATATTTCCGTGTCCTCCATGTCCATGTCGGATACTCATATTTCTGTGTCCCATGTCCTCATGTTATGTAGCTTAGGTTGCTTGGCATTAATATCGAGGACAATTTTGAATTAGAAAATTCAAAAAACATATAAGAAACACAACAAGAAATGAGCACTCTTATGATTAGCAGAACATTAATTTCAGACATACAAAGTTATGGGAAAACATTCAAGCTGGAAATACAATTTAAGGTGGTTTTCTGCAAACAGATTCATAAGCAGTGGATATTAAGTAGCACAAGAATTTTGAATAGAAAACAACAATTTTGAATTAAGTAATAACCATGGGAGTTTTGACACAAACGGAGATAGCTTAAAAGACATGTGCCTTTATTTCAAATATATCTTTATTTCAACTCTTGCTTTGTTTTACAACCTTGTGTATTAGCTTGAAGGACATATGGAAGGTAAATGGCACAGTGTATGCAACATTCACAGGTTATTTACTAATTTTCCACGAGAGATGGTACAGTGGCACATATTTGAACAGGAGTTCATAATGTATCTTACTACTTAATACCCCTTCATGTGGCCATAATTTAACTGAAGTATTGCCTTTGAAAATAGAAAATCTCTTATTTTTATTTTGGCATAGAATTTCCATGATAATTATTGTGAAACATAGTTATATGACTCCATTCCAAGAAGTCAGTTGCTAAGATTTGGAATTACGCAACTTCTTTATTTGATGACATTTATGTTAGTTTTGGTTGTTGCTCCTAACTTGTTCTCCGTCCTCCTTTCAGCTGTCTCAGCACTTAGTGTGCTGGACTCTGGAACACTTTGCATGGAGGGAGAGCGCTTCATGGGAGAGAGTCTCAATGATGGGTGTTTTGTCTCAAAATCCCTTTCCACCTACTTTTGACACATGGACAAGTAGGGTGCACTTACTTGGAGATGCTTGGCTAGGAGACCACACATGTTGCATAAAAATATGTGGAGTGAGTGAATTGGCAAATGTATGCATGTGCATGCCCATCCTGGCACATGTGGGATGCCCTACTTGGGTTGTTGCTTGGAGAAGTGTGCTAGGCATAAATGGTTATGTAACCACCTCCTTGCTTGACACTTGGAATTGGAGAGTGCACCACTTAAGTAGGATATTTAGGATTTACTGCTTGGAGTGGTTAGGGCACTTGAAATGTTATCAGAACCAGACTGGTCATCGAACCGGTTGACCCCAAAAATCTGAACCGGACTGGAACCAGAAAAAAACCAAAAAAAAACTGACCCAAAAACTGATCGACCAAAAAATACATAAAATATTCAAATTTTGAAAAAAGCATATATATTCATGTGCATCCATCTGGATCCAAACCACTATACACAAACATGCAAAGTTTCTTACGTATATAGCAAATAAGAGTGCATATAATCGAAATAGCACCAGTTGCAATCTATCTCTGAACCAAAATACATCAACAAAGAGGATCTCAATCGCCTCTAGAGTCAAAAAAAATCATGCTACAACAAATAACTACATATCAACAAAATCATTGCCTATATTGAGATCCTCATCATCAATATACTCTCTAAGCATTAAAATAAGATAGAAAAAGCTTAACATGCCTAATCAGTGATTTTGCTTCGATGAAGGGTACATTTTCACTAGGGTCGTGACAAAGGAGTTCCACAATCAATGCCACCAACATCAAGGTACATAGAGGGCTTGGTGCTCTCAATTAAATGCCAGTTCCATACCCTCATACAAGATAGAATCCAGTGGAAACATTGCAATCTCACCAATCCTGAAATCCTGAAAACTGTTAAGTCCACTAAATTTTGAATGGGATCTAAAATTCTACTTTCTCCATATCAAGTCCAATGAGGTTGGAACCACTATCAAACATCCTGAAACAATTAATAGTAATGTTAAAATTTTAAGTAAAATGATAGAAAAGGAATATAAAGGAGAATGTCACTAAAGGAATATAAAGGAGAATGTCACTTTTAAAGGAATATAAAGGAGAATGTCACTAAAGGAATATAAAGGAGAATGTCACTTTTAAAGGAATATAAAGGAGAATGTCACTCTTACTTTAAGAATTTTATATTACCATTAATTACTAAGGGTGGACCTCATTAAGAATTGTGTGAGTGAAATGGAGGGTGGAGACCTCTTTAAATAGCTTTAGTAGGGCCCCAAGGTTAGGTATTTTGCTTCCCCTTTAAGTAACTTTTTGGTTTTTAGAAAAAAAATTAAGATTTGGTTATCTGTAGCCGTGCTGTACAGAACTGGCCGGTTCAGTGCTTTAAGGCCGGTTCTGTATGGAACCAGTCTGAAACACCAAACCGGACCAGCATGGTGCCAAAACCAGTTGGACCAACCGATTCTGTCGGTTTTGGTCCAGTTCCGATAACTACGCTTGACACATGTGGATTTGTGCCCACCTAACCTTGGGCACATAGTTTGAGAAGCTCTTGGCATGAGGAAACCTTTGTTTGGAGACTGCACCACCTTGGGGTTGAGATGACCTTGCTCGTTAACATGCGGACATGTTGCTTGGAGAAGAGCTCTACTTGTAGGCTTTGCTTGTTGGACCTAACCTAGGTTTACTTGATTTAGGCTTTCGTATCTTTGGGGAAAAAGAGAAATCTCCCTCTCCCTTAGTCTATAAAAGGGAAGGAAAGCGCTTCACTTTTTTGGTAGCTTTTTGTTAAGTAGTTCTTTGTTGGTGTTGATGTAGGCTCTTCAAGAGTAAGTGAAGTTAGGGTTTGTTTTGGTAATGATTAATATGTGTTGCTATAGCTAGGGTTTGCTATGTTTTTCTTGTGAAAAGATGTGCTTGGAATATGCTGAAAGGGTTTTGCATTGCCAGCTTGCAATGAACTCAATTGTTGTAATATAATCATCTTTCATGTGAAATAGAAAAGGAAGTGTTTGCTGCCCCAGATTGTGTTGCAGATCTGATTTTGTAAATCTGATTTTTGGGTGCATTTATTGCTGATTTATAAGGCTGATGTAATGAAACACTGGGCTGAATGCTAAGCTGATTTAGCACGCTTAACATGTAGTTTCAGATCTGATATTTATTGCTGGGTTAGCTGCTGATTGCTAATGTAATTTCCAGATCTGATTTTTGGGTTAGATATTGCCCTAATCATTGCTGAAATGATCTAACAGTTAGGTATATGCAGTGTTTATCCTCTTAATGTTGCCTACGATCATTTGTTGTTGCAGATTCGAAAGTTTGAAAGTGGTTTCCGAGAAATCAGATTCATCTTAAGACTGAAACATTTTGAGGACAGATCCGCGGCCTTATTTGAGGGCTGAATTTTGTCAAGTTTGCAGGGCCTCGAATTTCAACAGTTTACTTCGAGAATCTCGTATTCAAGAAAATGATGTTTGACTCCCACATTATTTGTTAGTTCTTAGAGTGAATCAGAAACTAAGATTCAAGCAAGATTGATCATGCTATGCCTAATTACTCCTCTTCTACTTTTGTTGCAGTTTAGAATGTGTAATCAACATAAAGTACACTATGTATGATAGAATATAGATAAGATAAGATAACATCATTTTATTAATGTCCACAAACAACCAAGTAAGAGATCAATGGAACTGAAGGTTACAATCAGTGACCAGTAAATAGTGGGAGTGTCTAGACTCTAGAACACTCCTAGAGCTGAAATGTTATGAAAATACAAGAGATATGAACGACGGTAAAAGAAAGAGAAGCATGAGAGCTAGGAAAGCACTACAAGGCACAAGGCCCGAGCTCCACATCAACAATCATAAGTGAAAATAAAAGTAGAGGAAGAGGAGAGAGAACAGGCCTCCCTATCCTCAACAATGACTATGAAGGGAGCAATGCAAAGCCTAATGACATCCTCCAAAGAGTCCGGACTATGACAGGTTGGATGGTGCTTCCAATTTCATACCTTGGAAGGTCAAGCAACAAATGCTTTTGTAGAACGCTGAGATTTGGAAGCATGTTGAGAAAGTGATAGCTGCCCCTACTGATCCAAAACATGGCAAGTTAAATCGAATCAACCTTGATTCAGTAAAGGATCACTTCATGCCTCACATTGTAGAGAAGATGATCAACAAGAATATGTTTGATACTTTGTTGGTTTATATCAAAGTTCTTGTGTTTCTCAACAAATGCTCTTGAGGAACAAGCTTTAAACCATCCACACGAGTAAGATAGATACAGTAGTGAGCTACCTTGCCAAGATCACAGAGTTGAGAGATCAACTCACTGCCATAGGGACGAAAGTGGAGGATAAAGAGTTGGTGTCCATTGCTTTGACTGGACTTGCTCCATCTTGGATGCCTTTTGTCCAAGGTGTTTGTGCTCATGAGAACTCGCCAATTTTTGTGAAGCTTTGGAATAACCTTGTGCAGGAAGAGATCAGGTTTGAGACCTGTTTAGTTAGAAGAAGTAGCCTTTATTGGGAACACAAAAAGGGGAAGTACGAAAGGGACCAAGAAGAGAAAGAAGGAAGATTCTAGAAAGAAAGATTTGAGTAAGGTTAAAAGTTTTAGGTGTCACCATACAAGACATTATGCCAACCAATGTTCCGGAGGAGGGGAAGGCCAAACAGGTTGCAACAGGTATTGTGACAGGAGTGGAAGAGGGATCATCCTAGTTGTAGATCGCCTTCTCCATGGTCTCTTGTTTATCTTCTAACATGGTATCGAGTGTTGAATGATATCTGGACACTCGGGCATCGAGACATATGACTTATGACAAGAAACTCTTCAGCGAGCTTCAACAGCAAGAGGGAGGGTATGTGTGTGGAGTTGAGTGATGATGCTACATATCCTATAAGATGATTGGGATCCATTTCCTTCCAAACGCTATCGGATGATGTTCTTGAGTTAAATGATGTTTTCTTTGTTCTTGGATTGAAGAAAAATCTTTTTTCAATTTCTTGTTTGGCAAATCATCAATGTAGAGTTACATTTGAAGGATAGCAGTGGACTATCAATGATTGTAGTCTAGCAAGTTCAAGGACTTTGGCCAAAGGTGTGCATAAGGATGACCTTTATAGGTTGCTCACTAATCCTGTGGCACTTGTACATTCCAACAAGAAGTTGGATGAGCATTCTCGCTTTGAGGAGGCATATGCAGAGTATGCATGTCGAGATGCCTTGAAGACAAGTTCAAAACCCATTGTGGAATCAATGATTGATTCCAACCTTGCAGCTGATGGGAATGTTGTAGTCTACAAGGACACGGTTATTGGATTCTCTCTAGGAGAGGAAGTTGACCTTGATGTTACTCTTGCTTCCAGTTTCTCTCAGAAAGAAGGAAGTGAACTTGTTGAGGTTGTTGCTTCAGTTGTTGGTCATTTTGAGGTGCATGGGCGAGATGACCATGATCACGGGTTGTTGATAGTTTTGGCCTGTGATGTTGACTCGAGGGATGATGGAGTGAGACAAGTGGCTTACGATTCAAGGTTATGTTCCTTTAGATTCAAAGGTGGTCAGTGGTCTTTGGAGGTTCGTGATCCTATGATGGCATCTTGTGTTGTTGGATACAGTGATACCTCTACAACTTATAGGATCAATATTCCAACACAACAGGACGTTGTGGTGAGCCGAGATGTGAAGTTTGATGAGGATGTGTGATCATCTAGTTCACGGGATTCTTCTTCAGAGATTGAAAGGAGAGAGGAGGTTTTTGTTCTAGAGGCTGATTCATAGGTTAGAGATCAGTCAGATTCAAGGGTGGATGAGGTGAGATTGCAAATATTATTGTTTCAGGTGTAGAATTCACAGATTGGAAGGCTGAATTTTTGGTTTCTTTTATTTAGGTTTGGAAGGCCAGATCTAAAGTTTTTGGGCTAAATTTTTGAATTTTTTGGACAAATAGCAGCAATGTACTTCATCCTGCTTTTCAACCTGCACACATATGATTTTGGCATGTTCCAGCAGGTCCAACCTCAGCCTTTTGTGTACCTAGGGCACAAATTTAACTGCTGAAGATATTTTGTTTCTAGGGCAAGGTTCAGCATTGTTTTTAACCCTATGTTTGGATAATTCTCAACAGGATTCTTGTGGAGTTTCTTTTGGTTTTTTCAGCATTATTAAGGCAAAAATGGATAAAGTGGATAAGCCATACAAAAAAATCATGGACAAACTGGATAGGAAACATGACAAGAATTACAACAAACTAGATCAAAAACTGGATTTAATTCTCCAACAGAGGTTAACAAGCAAGGGTCAAGAAAAGTATACAGTTCATGTGGAAAGCTTGAGGCATGGTTCAATGGAAACTTCTTTGCATGCACAATGTGAGACAAATAGTCGCATCATTGAAAAAATCATATTAAAAACACTAACATCGTGATAAATTGCAATGTCAAACCGAAGACGAAAAATCACTTCAAAAAATCACGATTTCTAGAAAAAAATCACCACATACAGATGTTTCCTAAAGATTGTGATCTTCTGGAAAAATTAACACTACAACCAACACGAAAATCGCACTGCAGGGGAAAAGCACCTATATGAGGAAAAAATCTGTTCCTTTGGGTTTTTCCCTTGTTGTCAAGGAGTTTGTCATCATCATCCATTGATCTTAGGAAGGCAAAATAACTGTTTTCATCACTGTTATCACCCAGAAATTCCCATCCTGCAAAAGCACTTGGAGTACGAATAACACTAGAAATCAAGCCATTGTCGTCTCACTTGACTTCTCTCACTTTGAAGTTAGTGCTTGCTAACTTCAGGGGGGTATCCCTAAGTGACCTAAGGGGTCAACACTTGAAACAAAAACGAATAATAGCACCTTAAATCAAATAAAAACTTATTGTTGTATTATAAATCTGCGACTAAATTCAAAACATACAGTAAGTTGGAAATTGCCTAAAAACTAAAAATATGCACAGAAAATGAAGCAGAATTTTTACTATGTTTGGGCACACAACCCAATGCAACTCTAGGCTGAAGAATACCTAAATAAAGTGCAAAAACGGGTCAATTGGGTTTAGCTTGGGTGATTGGGAGGTGTTATAACTTATCGCTCAAACACTCCCTAAAGGAAAAGTCCAACCTTACACAAAAGAAAGCCTAAGGATATGGATAGGCAAGCCGCCCACTGTCACTTCAGCGGCCTCGCCTCTGCACTTCTAGGCAGGGCCACTAACCTAAGGAGGGGATCCCACATTATCGAGCTAAGTCCTATTGTTATAGTTTTAGAGATAAGTGAGGACAAGGACTAGACACAATACCATAGAGCACACTCCTAGCAAATCTAGGTAATTCTCAAGCAAACCAGTGGATAAAGGGGCCATCCGAGAGCCAAATCTCTGGGGAATTTCAAGTCCCCAAATATCGGCTAGCAAAGGTATGAGAAACAATTACAATAACATGCTCGCAACGTTCACCTAAGGTGCAAGTACCCTCGTGAAAATGGGCACCCTCCCTAGGAGCCGAATCAACAATTATGCATCTGCCTCAAGTACCATTGGTACTTCCCACCCACAGTCACCTCTATAGATATCCTAGAATAAACCACTAAGGTCACCACTCAACATTCAGCGAATGGGCGGAACAATCGTAGGTTCGGACCACATGTTTGGGAAAGGAAACAAAGCCCGAAATTCCGAGAAGTGATTCCGCCCAGGAGGCCTCCCACTTCCGAAATCCCCATACATGTATTAGTCTGCAGATACTAGAACAAGCGGAGAGAGGATATCTTCCCCACCTTCTCTAAGTGCGACCTCGTGCTTGACTCCTATGTTAGAGGAGCTTTCTCGACACCTCCTGCTACTATTGGATTTATCACTCTTTAATGACTTCTAGTTTGGTTTCGTGGCCTTGGGGAATTTACKCTACACCCTACACCAAGGCCTTAAATCATATTCTAGATGTTGGTTTGCAATAAATAAATAAAATGTYTAGTTAATTTTAGATTAAGTTCGTTTTAGGGTTGTTGATTACGCAAAGGGTTAATGTCTTTGGTGTGCTAGATAGGACAATGCTCGATAAACGCTTGAAAGGCCAAAGCTACTTTATTCAATGCACCATTTCATGCAAATGTAAAGTGTTCAAGGTGAAACTTGCTTGGAACAAAGGAATCATTCCAAGAGTCATTAACCAATAATAGCTAAGATATGACATCCAAGATACAAACTATTGCAATGTTCAATAAAAATGTTCCAATAAATCACTTATCATGACTAACTTGTGACAACCAATAATAATCAATGATGACTGGTATAGAGCATGCAATGGCAGATGTATAATTCGGAAATATTATTATGAAAAACATAGTGCACATGAACAACAAAAGATTAACAAGCAAGGGTCAAGAAAAGTATACAGTTCATGTGGATGGCTTGAGGCATGGTTCAAAGGAAACTTCTCTGCATGCACAATATGAGACATATAGTCACATCATTGAAAAAATCATATTAAAAACACTAACATCGTGATAAATTGCAATGTCAAACCGAAAATGAAAAATCACTTCAAAAATTCACAATTTCTAGAAAAAAATCACCACATACAGAGGTTTCCTAAAGATTGTGATTTTTTGGAAAAATTAACACTACAACCAACACGAAAATCATATTGCAAAGAAAAAGCACCTATATGAGGAAAAAATCACTTCTTTTGGGTTTTTTTCCTTATTGTCAAGGAGTTTGTCATCATCATCGTCATCCATTGATCTTAGGAAGGCAAAACAATTGTTTTCATCACTGTTATCACCCAGAAATTCCCATCCTGCAAAAGCACTTGGAGTACGAATAACACTAGAAATCAAGCCATTGTCGCCTACTTTGAAGTTAGTGCTTACTAACTTCAGGGGGGTATCCCTAAGTGATCTAAGGGATCAACACTTGAAACAAAAACGAATAATAGCACCTTAAATCAAATAAAAACTCGTTGTTGTATCAAATAAAAACTCGTTGTTGACCTAAAAATTAAAAATATGCACAGAAAATGAAGCGGAATTTTTACTCTGTTTGGGCACACGACCCAATGCAACTCTAGGCTGAAGAATATCGAAATAAAGTGCAAAAACAGGTCAATTGGGTTTAGCTTGAGTGGTTGGGAGGTGTTATCGCTCAAACACTCCCTAGTCCAACCTTACACAAAAGAGAGCCTAAGGATATAGATAGGCAAGCCGCCCACTGTCACTTCAGCGGCCTCGCCTCTGCACTTCTAGGCTAGGTTCACTAACCTAAGGAGGGAATCCCACGTGATCGAGCTAAGTCCTATTGTTATAGTTTTAGAGATATGTGAAGACAAGGACTAGACAAAATACCATAGAGCACACTCTTAGCAAATCTAGGTAATCCACAGGCAAACCAATGGATAAAGGGGCCTTCCGAGAGCCAAACCTCTGAGGAATGTCAAGTCCCCAAAGATCGGTTAGCGAAGGTATGAGAGACAGTTACAATAACATGCTCGCAACATTCACTTAAGGTGCAATTACCCTCGTGAAAATGGGCACCCTCCCTAGGAGCCGAATCGACGATTATGCATCTGCCTCAAGTACCATTGGTACTTCCCACCCGCAGTCACCTCTATAGATATCCTATGATAAGCCACTAAGGTCACCACTTCACATTCAGCGAATGGGTAGAATGGTCGTAGGTTCGGACCACATGTATGGGCAAGGAAACAAAGCCCGAAATTTCGAGAAGTGATTCCGCCCAGGGGGCCTCCCACTTCTAAAAACCCCATACATGTATTAGTTTGCAGATACTAGAACAAGCAAAGAGAGGATATCTTCCCCACCTGCTCTAAGTGCGACCTCGTGCTTGACTTCTATGTTAGAGGAGCTTTCTCGACACCTCCTACTACTATAGGATTTATCACTCTTTAATGACTTCTAGTTTGGTTTCGTGGCCTTGGAGAATTTACTCTACACCCTACACCATGTCCTTAAATCATATTCTAGATGTTGGTTTTCTATAAATGAAAAAATGTCTAGTTAATTTTAGATTAAGATCGTTTTAGGGTTGTTGATTAGGCAAAGGGTTAATGTCTTTGGTTTGCTAGATAAGACAATGCTTGATAAACACTTGAAAGGCCAAAGCTACTTTATTCAATGCACCATTCCATGCAAATGTAAAGTGTTCAAGGTGAAACTTTCTTGGAACAAAGGAATCATTCAAAGAGCCATTAACCAATAATAACTAAGATATGACATCCAAGATACAAACTATTGCAATGTTCAATAAAAATGTTCCAATAAATCACTTATCATGACTAACTTGTGACAACCAATAACAATCAATGATGACTAGTATAGAGCATGCAATGGCAGATGTATAGTTCGGAAATATTATTATGAAAAATATAGTGCACATGAACAACAAAAGGTTAACAAGCAAGGGTCAAGAAAAGTATACACTTCATGTGGAAGGATTGAGGCATGGTTCAAAGGAAACTTCTCTGCATGCACAATGTGAGACATATCGTCGCATCATTGAAAAATTCATATTAAAATCACTAACATCGTGATAAATTGCAATGTCAAACCAAAAATGAAAAATCACTTCAAAAAATCACAATTTCTAGAAAAAAATCACCATATACAGAGGTTTCCTAAAGATTGTGATTTTCTGGAAAAATTAACACTACAACCAACACAAAAATCACCTATATGCAGAGGAAAAGCACCTATACGAGGAAAAAATATTTCTTTTGGGCTTTTTGCCTTGTTGTCAAGCAGTTTGTCATCCTCATCGTCATCCATTGATCTTAGGAAGGCAAAACAATTGCTTTCATCAATGTTATCACCTAGAAACTCCCATTCTGCAAAAGCATTTGGAGTACAAATAACACTAGAAATCAAGCCATTGTCGCCTCACTTGACTTCTCTCACTTTGAAGTTAGTGCTTGCTAACTTTATGGGGGTATCCCTAAGTGATCTAAGGGGTCAGCGCTTGAAACAAAAACGAATAAGCACCTTAAATCAAATAAAAACTCGATGTTCTATTATAAATCTGCAACTAAATTCAAAACATAAAGTAAGTTGGAAATTGCCTAAAAACTAAAAATATGCACGAAAAATGAAGCAGAATTTTTACTATGTTTGGGCACACGACCCAATGCAACTCTAGGCTGAAGAATACCTAAATAAAGTGCAAAACAGGTCAATTGGGTTTAGCTCGGGTGGTTGGGAGGTGTTATCGCTCTGACACTCCCCAAAGGAAAAGTCCAGCCTTACACAAAAGAAAGCCTAAGGCTATGGATAGGCAGCCGCCCACTATCACTTCAGCAGCCTCACCTCTGCACTTCTAGGCTAGGGTCACTAACCTAAGGAGGGAATCCCACGTGATCGAGCTAAGTCCTATTGTTATATTTTTAGAGATAAGTGAGGACAAGGACTAGACACAATGCCATAGAGCACACTCCAAGCAAATCTAGGTAATCCACA
>SNQJ01S0063486.1:0-39176 GCA_010110895.2 Picea sitchensis
CTTTCAATATGCCCCACTTCATAATAATTATAAAATAATGGTGGGAGATGATCCACTTAATTCCATAGAGCCCTATTACCCTAATTCTAATTATGTCCCCCATCCACTCCCGTGGTTGAATCCATTGTTTAGAAATGTATATGCTATATTATGTCTCTTATAATTCCCTTTGGAGACTCTTTTAATGCCAAATCATTTGGCCTTCTACATTCCAAACATTTAATCCACGTGAAGACCCTAAAAAAAATTCCTAAATCCTGAGCAAGAAATGTGTTTTGACTTTCATCTTCTATTGGATTCCCTTCTGGCATGTAGGGTGGAAAATAAGACTATAACATATACTACTAGCTATTCTACTTCCCACCAAATTGCATTACTCCAAGTGAAATAGTTGTTATCTCCCCTTCATCATGTGTGATTCCTACTCGTTTATAGTGGTATGTGTTACCATTTGTTGGCATTAATGTGAGTACCACGACTTCAACAAGTGCAATCATCCTTCATTTAGGATGGTGTGAGAAACTATCACCTAGAGTAGTGTGATCACCCTTCATTTCAAAACATTGTGATCACACTAACTTGATTTGGTGTGAACTACCCTTCGAGTTAAACATTTCCATTTCTATTCAATTATATGGTATCATATACCTTCATTTGAAAAGGGTGAGTTACCTTCACTTGAATAGGTGTAAGTGTCTTTGTTTAAACAAGTGCTCCATTGTTGTGATCTACCATTCTTTCAAAGCGTTACAACTTTTTTCATGGGAACAAATTTGATTTCTTTCATTCATATGAGTGTGAGTAACCTTCATTTTTTTGGTAATGGAATGACTCAACCATAAGGCTACAAGTTCCTCATCCAAAAATCTACAAACATAGTTTTTGAAAGGGTGTGAATACCTTTAACCTCATGCTGTGATTATCCCTTCACATTAATATGTTAAATTTGATATTCAAGGTAATTATTGTGACCAGTCTATATTAACATCGATTAATGGTTGTGAGTGCATTGAAGTGGATAAGTAAAGGGTTGGCCCACTCTCACAAGGATAATGATAGATTTAAAAAAAAACACATCTCCCATATTTTCCCCCTGGGATACCCCTACCAAAATTTTTTTTACCTCTAGTTTAGAGCCCCAATATCTCAATTAAAACCATTCATTTAAGGGAATGTATTTTATCTTCCCCTTCATCCCAAGGTGCCTTGGGTTTCCCTTTTGGTCCACTAAGAAAGACCCCTAATAAGTCCCAAAACCCCCTCTCATAATCCCTTCTCACATAAGAAACCCTTTGAAGGGTCAATCACACATGAAAATATTGAGTATGGGTTAATCATGAATCCCATCCAGCTTCTCATGTAGATTTTTTTTTTTAAAAACCTGCAGGAACCATGGCAATATTGACGATATTTCGTCACAAGGCAATGAATGTGTTTTATTAAGCATGGAAATATCAACGAACGTTCGTCGCAAGGCAATGAATAGTTTTTATTAAGCGTGGAAATATCGACGAAAGTGCATCGCACTTTTCCACAGTTTTGTGTTGCACATATAGCATTTGCATCGTAAATTTTTTCTATACCAAACGTTTTCGTCTCTATTGCCACGCTTTTTCGTCGCAAATTTCCACAATTTTGTGTTGCACGTATGGCATCTGCGTCGTAATGTGTTGGTAAGTTTTTTACTTTAGCATGGTTTTTCGTCGCTATTGCGACGAAGTTTCATCACTATTGCCACGCTTTATAAGGTAAACCTATCTTGAGGATGATGACACGTGGAGGGATTATTTCTTCGTTGTTTCCACGAATAATTGGTTCGTCGATATAGCGACGAAAAAAGTTCCACGAAAAATAGTCTTTTATTTCATGGAAAGTGCAACGAATATGTGTGGAAATAGCAACGAAAAATTGTGGCAAATTTGATCATATGTAGTAGTGTTTGTTTACTCTCCAACAATAGTTCCAACCAAAATCTCTCATTCTTCTTAACATGTTGACCCAAGGAATGTGCCCTCTTCACTACCCTAGGTCCATTATGATGCACCATTATTTTATTAGGGTTATCAATTAAGGTGACCAAGAATTCTAAGATATGGTTACAGAACCTAGTTGCCCAAAAATGGAGTCTTACATTTTTAACTTCCATCTTCTTCAAAATTGACAAAAATTTGTGGGCATTCCTCCCGTGTAGTTTCTTCATGCTCCCATGTTGCATAATCAGGATCGTAATTGGTCCATTGAACCTTTACTATCCCTATGGATTTGTTTCTAGGTACTCTAAATTTCTAGTCCATGATGCGTATTGGTTCCACCCAGAAATCCCCTTCATTTTCCACTTGGATTACAGTCCAATAAATTATGTGGTTAGGGTCAAGCACATATTTCTTTAATAATAATACATGAAAAAAATTATGCACTCTCATGGATGCAGGAAATGCTAGCATGTATGCAACTAGACCTATATTTTTCTAAGATTTCAAATGGCCCACAATATCTTGTTGCCAATTTTGGGCAACAACCCAATCTTATCGAACTTCTTTTCTCTTTCACTTTTAGGAAAACATGTTCACCCACTTTAAAATCTCTAAAAAAATTGTTCTTGTATGCATAACATAATTTTTTTCCTTGTCCTTGGTAGCCTTTAAATTCTACCTGATCTTTACCATCTGCTCTTCTATTTCCCTTAAAAAATCCAGCCCAATGATAGCTCTATCTGTTGGGTTATCCCAACTCAACTCACTGGTGTGCGACACTTCCTACCACACAATGCTTCAAATGGGATTATTTTTAATGAGGCTTGATACCCATTATTGTAAGAAAACTCAACTAAGTGGATGTATCCTTTCCACTTTGATGGTTGGTCCATCACATACATTCTGAGCATATCTTCGATGATTTTGTTAGTCCTCTCTATTTTCCCATCTGTATTTGGGTGACACGTTGTACTAAGATTTAAATGCGTTCCAAATCCTTTGAACAAACATTTCCAAAAATTAGAAGTAAATTTTGGATATTTGTCTAAAACTATTTATTTAGGCACTCCATGTAGCCTAGCAACTTCCTTCATGTAAATATTTGCAATGTTTGTTTCCTTGTGTGTGGTCTTCACAAGAATAAAATGTGCATCTTTTGTTAATTTATCCACCACCACCATGATGGAATCATGTTTCTTCATTGTTATGGGCATCTTTGTAATGAAATCAATTGTAACCACTTCTCATTTCCACTCTGGAATGGACAATGGTTGTAGCAGCCTTGTTGGATGTCTATGTTCTATATTCACCTTTTGGCATTATAGACACTTGGCTATGTAATTAACCACTTATTTATTCATTCTTGGCCAAAAGTATTGGCTTCTTACAACTGCAATTGTCTTCTGATATCCCGGGTGCCCAACATATGGCACATTGTGCATTTACCTCAACAATATATTTTTCATCTCTCCTAAATTTGGCACATACATTTTTCCTTTGTACATGAGGATTCCATCCTATTTTAACTCATAGAAATTAAATTTATGTTGTAATGTCTCTTTTATTTTTACATATTGTTGGTCTAAATTTCTAGCCTCTAAAAATTATGTCTTTTAAATTTTTGTTGAACATGATAATGGTTGAAATATGTGTTGAAATATGTGTTTGCATCAACCACCTGATTTTTCTTACCTTTGATATGCTTGATTTCAAAGTCATATTCACTCAAAAATTCTATCCATCTAGTTTGTCTGAAATTTAATGTTGGTTGTCCAAACAAATGCTTCAAACCATAGTGGTTTGTTCTTAGCTCAAATATTTTATCCATGAGGTAATGTATCCACATTTTTAGTGTTTGTACAATGGTTTCTAATTCCAAGTCATGTGTGGCATAATTCCTTTCATGCTCTTTTAGTTTTATAAACTCATAGCACGCCACATGATCCTTTTGACTAAGGAATCCACAAAGATCTTTCTTGCATTCATTGATGCACACTACAAAATTTCCATCCATATCTTCAATCTTTATGATTGGTGCACTTGTCAAAATATCTTTCAACTATTGAAAACTTTCTTCACATTTGGGAGTCCATTCAAATTTCACTCCCTTCTTTTGCAAAGAAGTGATTGGGCTTGCAATCTTGGAAAACCCCTTTATGAATCTTCGGTAATAACCAGAAAGACCCATAAATTATATGACCTTTGTCATGTTTCTTGGCACTAGCCATCCTCTAATAGCCTCTATTTTCTCAGGATCCACTGTTATCCCTCCTGTTGAAATAATATCCCCCAAATAGTGAATCTTCTTTTGATAAAATATACACTTACTTAGTTTGGAATACAATTTGTGTGCTCTCAAAACTTGCAACACCATTCTTAAATGTTGTTAATTCTCTTCTTTTGTCTTGGATTATATTAGAATATCATCCAATAAAACAATTACAAACTTTTCCAAGTAATCGTCGAACACTCCATTCATCAAGCACATGAAAATAGTTTGGGCATTTGATAGCCCAAATGGCACTATTGTAAATTCATAATGCCCATATATTTTTCTGAGCATTGTCTTACTAATGTCTTCTTCCTTTATTATCACTTGATGATAACCTTATCTCAAGTCAATCTTGGAAATATCCTTGCACCTTTTAGATGATCAAATAAATCATCAATCCTTGGCAAAAGATATTTATCCTTTATGGTGACCTTGTTCAACCATCTAAAATCAATACATAACCTTCATGTTTCATCCTTCTTCTTTACAAAAAGAACTTGGGCTCCCTAAGCTGACACACTTAGGAATATATACACATTCTTCAAAATTTCTTCAAGTTGCATCTACAACTCTTTCAATTATGGTGTGCCCATTCGGTAAGGTGTCTTGAACACTGGGGAAACTCCCCGCACCAAATCAATAGAGATATCAATGTATCTCTTTGGTGGAAATCCTGGGATTTCCTCAAAATCCCTCAAGACTATATGGTCTTCAATACTTAACACTTTATCTATGGTTGTCTCTTTCATACGGGCTGCAAAAATTTGACATCCTTTCCTAAAACTCTTTTTTAGTTGCATGGCTGAAATTTCTCTAACAACTACAGCTCTCGGGATGCCATGAATCTTGCCTTGTTTTACATCCTCATCAAGACAATTTATTGTCTTGTTGTAACAGTTTACGACATCATGGTGTCTTTCCCACCAATCCATGTGAATTAGACAGACATATGAACCCAATGGTATGATGTTCACATCCACTTTGTGTTGAGTCCATTCATGTCTATTAAACAATCTTTAACCAACTCATTGATTTTTCTCTTAGCCCCTGTGGCTAACTAAACTAACCAAGATTTCTTATGCTTGCTCCTTTGCAAATGAAATCTTTCAATAATGTTAGAGTATATGTAACTATGGCTATATCTAGAATAAATCAAAAATTTTATGGGTTGGTTATCAATCTTACCTTCCACTTCAATCATGGGGGATTGATACTATTCTTGCTTGTTGTCCAAGGCTGCATAAATCATTCACATGCTTCCTCCCATATCTTCAATTGTTTCAGCCTCTTGAATGTTGTGAACAGTCCTGATTATTTCTCCTTTGTGAGGGAATTCCCTATATAAGTGATTTCTCTCAAATCCCCAACATTGTACAAGTTGTTTCCTTTGCCTTTTCCCAATTGAATCTACTTCCTTTTTCTCATTTTGGGCTGAGTGTCCTAGTTGGTTTGCTTGGGATTTGTTCTTGAAAAAGGGTGGCTTAAAACCTTTATGCCTTTACTCTTTCTTACCCTTAATCTTTTCATTCCAAGTCTTTTGGAAGACTGGCCTCCCTCTGCTCTGCTCATAAAGATGCTTTTATCTCCTTATGGTTTCCTCCAAAGTTGTAAGGTTATCATATTGTATCTTTTCACTGTAGAAAGAGGTTAACCCACTTAGAAACCTTTGGATTTTGACATTTTCATCCTTTATGAAATACACATACTTCAACAATTCAAAGAATATTTTCTTGTACTCATCCATTGTCATGCTTCCCAATTTGAGTTCAAAGAACCCTTTCATCTTCCTCTCATAGTAATTCTCTAACAAATCTTTCTCTTGGAAATATCATTTGAACTGCCTCCATGAGACCTTCCTCTCATCAAGGTGTTTTTCTTTCTTAAGTTGATCCTACCACATGTATGTCTTTCCTTGCAAGTGGTAGGCTGCAATTATTGTTTCTACCCTGGAGGGATAATCATGCAGCTGGAAATATTTCTTCATTTCTAACAGCCAAGCCTCAACCTCCTCTCCCTTCATGTGCTCACCATTGAAATCATGTGGCTTGATTTTCATGATTTCACCTTGCAATATGTCTCCCTCGGGGCTTCTCCTTTGTCTCTTGATAGGGGACACACTTGGGTTGCTCCCTGGCCCTGAACTTGCGTGAGATCTCCTAATGGATTTCTCTATGGAATGATGGTGCCTTCTCATTCTCTTTGACTTCCCTTCATTACCATCTTCATCCTTTCTGCTATGAAATCTGAATGATGTCACTTGTCTAGCACTAGTTGTTGGCTTTGTGCTAGAGTATTTATTGGCTTACCTCTGCAACATATTTAATCTCTAAAGTATCTCTTCATGAGACTTATAATATTCTTATTGTCATCCCTATAGATATGCACTTCTCTCTGCATGATTCTCATAGTCACAGACTCATGCCTTCCTCTTCTTCAATTGGACTATGTCTCAGCATTTCCCATGCTAACATGTAGCCCTCTAAATTCTTCATCATGACTGTAGTAACCCTGGGCATCTTCCATGGTTGTAGTTCTCATATAGGAACCAAAATTTCTTCTTGTACCTCTTAATTCTGCAAGAAAATTTCCATGCAAACAATTTTCTGTTAAACAAAATATATACAGAGTTTTGGAAAAGAATGCATAAATTTTCTTGCCTTTTAATGCCACTAGTCATCTTCTTTTGAGTTGACTGTAAACCTTACTACCTAGATTAATTTTATAGTTTAATAAATGGATTCTCCCATCCAAGAGCTTTCCAATGACTATTTTATTTCTCAATTTTGAGCTCTGAGTAGAAATTTATAGTCATCTGAACATTGCTAATTCATCCATTTTTGTGCACTTTTCTTCCAAGTGCAATTAATCCAAGACACCAACTTCTGCCACTTGTATAAGTAAATATGTTAGAAACTACGGAAAATTTTGTATTATACATGGATAATAATAACGACATTTAATTCATAAAAAAATTCATATTGTCGATATGATACTCCAGTCAAAACATCCAGCAATCTGGAAATGACAACTTTGTCATTTTTCACCCATTTTTCCAAACTTGGAATTTTAGCCAAACTAGCTATCTCCCAAACTGTGCACTTCTGGAAAAAATTCACAAAACCAAATTTGTTTGTCTTGATGATTATACAAAATGTCAAGTATATACATTTTTCTAGTTTTTCCATCTTAGGACTCTTTTGCCCCTCTGAAAATCCCATTAATCCCCAAAAAGTGGCCTAGAATAGTCGATTTTTCTCTATTTCAGCATTCACATTCCAAACCCATTAGGATTTATTCAATTCCTTCAAGGTTTATTTCCATGTCTTATTTCTGGACTCTCTCCAAGAATTTCATCTTAATCTAGACTTTTGCCAATGATCTGAACCCAAATATTTAAAAACCACTAATTTGCAATTTCTGACAAATCCAAGTAGAAATGGACAATGGCCTTCTCTAGTACTTTTGTAAATCTCCTCACTATGGAAAAAACCCAGAAGTGTCATCTGAATTGAACTCAATCCAATCTCATTATGGCCAAAATAATATTTTGGCTCCAGACTTTGGGTTTTTTTATATTGTGGAACAGTTTTGCCTACGTGGCATCCTTGTTGTCTTTTGACATTGTGGAATAGATTTGCCTACATGGGATCCTTTCTATAGTGGTTGATGATGTGGAATTTTGGATCCACATGGAACCCTGAGGTGATGCCACGTCAACCCCTTGGCCACCCTAGCCCTGCCTTGTCAACCTTCATCATCTTCTTTACCTTCATTTTGTAAATTAAATTATATTTTGGGCCCCATTGTACCAGGATATCCACCTAGAAACTCCTTTGACAACGGACGAGACAGGGGTCCCACCTATTCTGTCAAACTTCCACATAGTATGTTGATTAGTTGTGAGGATGGGTGGGTCCCATCCCACACCCTTTTTCCTTGGGCACACACAATCTGCATACCCCCAGATCCAACAGTGGAGATCGAGGGATGATCAACATCCCTCGACAATTTTTCACCGTCAACTTACGTGATAGTTAATAGCCCTCAATGATGCAAGATCATTTTTCCTCTGTGTTACGTGGCGTCCTCCCATTGGATTCTCATCACCAAATGCCTCCTGTGAAACCGCCTTGAATCCATGTGATGTCGCTTATGGTATTTCCTAATACCATATTTCCTATGCAGCACCCACGTCATCCTTGGGCCCTCCACCACGCGTCATCGACCTTGCCATTGTGGCCTGTCACCCCGCCGCCATGGACCTGCCATATCGTACCTTTTGTTGGTCGTGACAACTTGCATGCTCCCAGATCCAATGGTGGGGATGATCGAAAGATAAATGGCCCACATCATTTTTGTATCGTCAAGGTGTTCAAGGGTTAAAGGCCCTCCGCAATGCGATGGTGGATTTTCACCATGATTCATGGCACATTTTAATTGGTTGCACATCGCCAGGGGCTATTTCAAAACCACTACTCCCGACATGTGATACCACCATCAGTTTTGATCAATACCATAGGTTGTCGCCTTGCCACCTTACCACCATGGCCTGCCATCTCACAAAGGGACCTGCCACCATGCTATTTTTGACCTACCACCATGGCATTCCACGTCATCGCCACATGGCCTCCACATCACTGTGGACATCATGTATGGAAAAATATCCAAATTTTGTTTTTTTCCAAAATTGCATAATTTTCCTTTTTTTTTGCACGAGCCACCATGGAAGCTGTTAAATTAAGCTTTCTACGACCAATTTTGGACCTGTGCACATCAATTCAATTATTGCACCCGAAATTCTACACTTTTGTGTCAATTCCTTAACAAATTCCACTTCATAAATTGGGGTTTTTTCCTAATTTCACCATGGGCATCCTACAAATCCCAAATTCAACCAATTACAAGCAGAAAAACGCCCATTCAAAAGTTAAAATTGGGGTTTTTAACCCATTGAGCTCAATTTCCTCAAACTCCTCCTAAATTTTTTCACAATTTCACAGGAGTAATCTGACAAATAAATTTGCAGACGTCCCTTGAGCTTTAACTCTGCAATTCAGCTTCTGCATGTTCAGTCTGGCCCATGCAAGCTCATTGCTTGAATCCAAAGATCTGATACCATTATGTAACGTCCCTCGGCTCAATTGAGGAACATTACTACGCAAAAAACATATAAAATCAAAAATCTTCTTTCAAACTCATTTCTTATAGCTTACCAACTACAAATTATGCATAGATTTAACTAGAATATGATGCCCATAACTAAATGCATCTACAACATTCTAAAGGAATATACATGAAGTTAATAAATCATCTATAACAACACATAAAACCATTCTCATTAACAGAGTAAAATGCATAGCCATAAAACTCATAAAAAACTCAAATAATAGATTTACACTTATCTTTTAAAAAACGTTTGTGGAACCAGTTGCTTGGGAAGGACATTATGTTGATTAATTGGGTTGGTTTTCATTGATGTCAACCCTTGAAGAAATTCCAATAGCGAATTCCGAGAGCACAAAGGTTTGGGTAATGGACCCAAGTTTGTTTGATGTATAATGGTATGAGTTTTGATATATTTGCAGGTAAGAATATTCTAGATGGACAGTATATGTCATGCCATTTCTGGTGGTATGTGGAACGTCACATAACTCCTCACGGTTTGAGATTTATGCCCTTACGAAGTTGGAGGACCCTCATTTGTTGGCTTGAAGCCCCAAAAGGTCAAAGAAGTCAAAGTGCTTACAAAGAAGAAATTATTTAAATAATAAAGTGAAGTGACAAAATCAAAGAGGATTATTTAAATAATAAATTGAAGTGACAAATTCAAAAAGGATTATTTAAATAATAAAGTGAAGTGACAAAGTCAAAGAGGATTATTTAAATAATAAAGTGAAGTGACAAATTCAAAGAGGATTATTTAAATAATAAAGTGAAGTGACAAAGTCAATGAGGATTATTTAAATAATAAAGTAAATGGAGAACTTTCTAATTATGGAAAGTGGTTATTAGAAGGTTAACCCTAAAATGAGGAAAATGGGTTAAGTAGTCAAGTAGCTATTGGATATATGGACAAGTGGAAAATTGGGCAAAGTTTGACATAGGTGACTATGTGGACAAAGTGGTCTAGAAGATGCTTCTAAGGAAGCTACATGAAAGTATAAATAAGAGGCAAGGCTCTCTCATTTCAATCACACTTGAGCATATTAAATATCTATAGGTGATTGAGGTAACCAACGGATATCTAAGTCGAATTTTAGAGGGAAGGTGAAGTAAAGCAGGCCGAAATTCAAGGGAGGATAAATTCTTTTGATGATACTTTCTAAGGTATGTTATTTAGAGGTCATCTCAACATTTTCGCAATAACTTTTTTTCTAGAATGATTCAGACCGTGAAATTGGGAGGCCATTGAGGAAACATATCCATGTAGTTGGGGTACAAATTTCATCTTGTGGGTTGTTGTAGTTTTGGAGTTACACTCCGTGGAAAATAGGGTTTGTGGGTAGTCCTGAAACTAGTCTAAAACAGGTGTTTTGGGTAAAAACATCACAAATTATTCATAACAAATCCAAATTTGTTGGTTAGAGTACAGTCTGTAGTATTATGTGTACAATTTTCATATCCATACAACAAATATTCTGTGTGGGGCATACTCTACAAGTTCGCTCTCTAGAATAAGCCAGAATTCAACAAGATATGTCATTTTTGCTATAACTCCTTTTATGAGAGGTTCCAAGTAGCGACACCTGGAGGAATTGTATAAAACACACTGAAGAACATTGTGTACTATTTTCATATCTTTATTCATTACATGTACATAGTTATGATTATTTCAAGTTAGGGTTGTTGACTAATCCAAAACTAGTCATGTGAGACTAAAGTAAAGTTTGATGAAAATGCTAGTATCGTGTTGTTAAAGTTAAGGAAGGTTTGCAGGTATGTGATCATATACACCAAGTCTATTACAGAGTTACAGATCAGATTTGGATGATTAAATTGATGAGGGATTTTGGTTGAGGTTGAGGTACAGGTTGGTGCATGGTTGATGCACTTGTTTATGGTACAGGTTGAGGTATAGGTTGACGCATGGTTGATGCATGGTTCAGGTTATTGGTACATGTTGTTTGGTGTAGGTTGATTGGTACAGGTTTACAGCAGTATATCTCACAATGATAGTGTGACAGTGGTTCCATCATTCTACTTATACATCAGGGCGGTTGGACGGGGCAAGAACAGGTGGTTGTAGTCACCTTCCGGTTGTAGCTGGAAAACATAGGGGGTTGTAGCCTCCTTCTGGTTGTAGACAGAGAATTGGGGATTTGGAGCTTCCCTTGGGTTGTAGCCTAAGAAACTAGGGGGTTGGAGCCTCCTTCCAGTTGCAGCTGGAAAACAAAGGAAGTTGGTGTTTCCAATGAATGTAATTCTTCAAGACATATAAGAAAAAGCATTATGTGATTTTCTCTTGCTTTGGGTTTCCACGTAAAAACATTGGTGTACTATGTATGTGTATGATTGTTCATTTGTTCATTGTTTATTTACTCTGCAAATATTGGATGATAATTCTAAATTGATATAACACTTGCATTATATGGTTAAAAAGGATTAGATTGCTCTATTAATGATTCACCCCCCCTCTCAGTAATCCAACACGTTCCACCCAACCATATACTTTGTTTTCAGATATCAACAGCAATTCGCCCCTGAGTTGGGGATAGGTATCCACAAACGAAGGGTGCCTCTCACAATTTCTCCACAGTTAGATACCTCACAACCCGTGAGTATTCTCCTGCAGTTGTTCCAAAATTCCTCCAACCCTCTTTCTCTTGACCTGCCCAACCCAAGGAATGTACCCTTTCACTTCTCTCATCCCATCGGGCGTCCCATTAATTTATCGAGGTCTCTTTGGCACATGTAACCAGGAATCTCTCTGTTGGGAACTCAAGGGAACTCACTTCCAGGAAAACAACAGCAAACACTTGTTGTTATAGTGCAACTCACACAAGAGTTTACTCTTTAGGTCTGACAACCTGATTCTTCATTTTCCAACTACAAAATGCTCCAAAAATGCTTCAGCATGCTCTAGAATTCACCCAGCCTCCCTATTCCAGCTCTAGTGTTCTTTTTCCCTGCTCTCTCATTGTTGTTCATGCCCAGAACTAAATGTGAAAAACTATGAAAGACAATTAACTGCTCACTCTATCCAATGTTGATTGTACTGTGACCCCATGCTTCCAATAATTATAGAAGTGACTTCTACACCCACCATATGTTAGGTGTTCAGTGATTGGACTCCCATACACTCAAATAGAAATTATTTGGCTTCCTCAAGTGATAATTGTTGGAAGATTGGTTGTTGTCATTGATGTCAACCCTAGTCATGGGTTTTGGACCACAAGATTGATGAAGGTATTTGGACATGAAGGAAAATGCACATGAAGATACAACACCCATGGATGGATTCAGCTAAGATTGATGAAGGTATTTGGACATGAAGGAAAATGCACATGAAGGATACAACACCCATGGATGGATAGTATACATCATTTTGTTTCCGGTGGTATGTGCGGCATCGCCACGGATCTCTCATGGTTGAGGAGAAATTAATTTTGAAGATGACAAAGTGAATTGTACATGTAGGCCCCAAGATAAGTTGAAAAGAATTACAAAATAAGAAGTGTCGTAGGTCCCTAATGTTAAAAGGAAGGACATAAATTGTATATAAAGAAACATCATTATACATTTATTTGATACAACAAATTTCAGAGGGAATAAGAAGTAAAGAAGGTCGGATTTCAAGGAGGATGAAGTCTTTGGTAATGTGTTCTAAGGCATGTTATTTTCAGATCATCTTCACCATTTTGCTATAACTTTTTCTAGAACCCATCTGGGGATGGCAGAAATTGCTATGGCATTTAGAAGACATATCAAGGTACCTCTCGGAAAAATTTCCAGCCCTCGGGATTCTATAATCATGGAGATAAACTCAGGAAGATAGGGTTTCAGAATCAGCCTCCAAGCTAGTCATCAAATCGTGCAATTCCTAAAACATGTTGGTTGTGGAGCCTGATTATCTTCCCTCGATTTGTAGGTCTTACTTTCAGCTCTGCTTATACCCCATGAAGCATTTACACCCCCAAGTATGTACACTCTTCCACGCGGGAGAGTGCAGGGGGGTTACCCCCCTCACAGGGGTCCGGGGTGCTGGCCCTCAGCCAGGGGTTCTGGGAAGCTGCCCCGATAGGGGTTCTGGCTGCCCCTGCCAAAAATTGCCTTTATAAAAGCATATTGTATTTCATTGTAACTGGACCACTAATGGCACGCATCTAACGGTAGAGATTATATTAGGTTTTTTCCTAGAAGGAAACCCTCTTTATGAGGAAATTGTATTGGGCGGCTATGGTTGATGGTGAATATTGTATTCGGGAGAGAGGAGATCAGGAGAGAAAGAAGAGGAAGTTACAAACAGTTTTGTTGTAGGTTGTATCCCATCATTTGTTGGATAATAATAAAGGAAGGACTCCTGCACTTTCTCTAGTGGATCGAAGCCCACATCAAGGAAACTAGCTATAACTTTCTCTATTGTATTGTGTGTCTTTGTGTTTTGTTTCTGCATTTGTTTTATTTTATTGTCTATGGTCTCATTCTTTCTAACAAACAGCCATAACTTTCATAACAGAATCCAAATGAAGTGGGTTCACTCCATTGAAATATTATGGATTGTAGTTTCATGTGCAGGAGCTCTTTAATCGATGTTAAATATTGAGCTAGGCATGCTATACAAGTTAATTCTTTCCATTAGACCTAATTGGAATAAAGTCTACCATTCTTTCATAACCCCTTTTGGGGAGGATTCAAGGAGGAAAAATTGAGGAGTTTCAAGAGAATACATTGAGTAATATCTGTATAGGATCGTAGTACTCCAAGAATCTCGAAGAATTGCAGAAATTGAAGAAGTCTCGAAGCATTATCGTAAAAGGCGTGATGATTGGTTGATGGTGATGATTTAATGTAAAGTTTGTATTATCTCTCATATATTTGGGTGGGCAAGGATGAGGAGTTAAAATCTCTCTTGATATTACAGGATTGTATCTTCCTCTTTGAGCTTTATCCTTTACATTTTGAAGTTGTAGTTACCTTTGGAAGTCGTTACTTTCCTTAAACAATAACTATTGATTATTTCCTCATATATTGTGCATGGTGTATTGTGGTGTGTATTGGTGAATCCTTATATATTATTGTTCATTGCTCCATTGGATATATTTGAATGGTTTAAGTATAAGTTGGAAAAGTATTTTAAATTGTACTTGATATGATTCACCCTCTCACAAGATTTAAATAATGATATTCTGTAGCAAGCTGCCTTCTCAATGCTTTTAAGCTAATCGGAAGGAAAATCTTGATTAGAGATGGATGACCATGAGCAATATTTCAAATGGGATTCAAAATTTGATGGAAGAAATTATGCATACTGGAGTGATAGAGGAAACTTTCTACCTTAACGGCTTTGGAGCATACATTTGGTACTCAATTGTAAATGGCTATGTAATCCCTAAATAATGTCTAACTGATTCCAAATGAGGTAGTTAGCTTATGAGTTGTAATTAAAGCTCTGACATGTTATTCTAGCAACATTGGCACCAACCATTGCTAGCAAGTGATGGGATGCGATCGCTAAAGAGGTATGGACAAACTCAAGAATATCTAATAAGGTGATCCAAAAGTTAAGGTGTCAAAATTCAACGACATAGAGAAGAATTTGAAAATTTGAAGATGAAATTTGTGAAGATTTTGCAACTCATCTTCTTTTAGATTTGGATGAAGCTGAAAAGCACGCTATCAGAGGATTAGTAAAGAGCTCAATGAATCACATGTACAAAAAGTGCTGAGATCACTTCTCTTAAAGTAAGATGCTAAGGTCTCCACCATTGAAGAAACTAGGGACTTGACTAAAAAGACAATGGATGAATTACATGGACTCTTATGGCATATGAAATGAGAACAGTACAGAAAGTGACTATCAAACAATGAAGTAGACTTTTAAACCATAAAGAAGAAAAAAAAGACAAGGATAACGAATCTTGATGAAGAAATAGAAAATTTTGTAAGAAGGTTCCAAAATGGAATTGGAAGATACAAAGGTAAGTCCTCTCAAATGCTTTAATTGTGGTATAATATGACATATTGTTGAAAAACTATTATTTATAAAAAGAGAAGTCTCACAATAAAAGAGATTCTACTCCAAGGATGATGACATCTCTCAGATGAGTGATGAAGAAGATAATGATGGAGGAGAAGTCCTCTTCATAAACTCAAGAAACCCAGATGATGATCATAATAATTCTAAAGGAGAAGAAATCATTTCTAAAGATTCTGAAGGAAGAAACCCAACTTGATTCCTTTGGGGATACAAAGACAATGCAGAGTGAACAAGAAGAGAATCTTGAAAATTTGAAGCATGTTGAAACTGAAGACAAGTTTAGGAAACACAAATATTAATACTAAAAGGTGAATTGAGAAGTTGTGAAGAAGAGAATTACAAGCTTGTAATTCATTAATAGCTCTAAGGAACAATTAGAAGATTATGAGAAATTCAAAGCGCAATTGATCACACAAAAGGAGCTACTATTGACAACAAAAAGTTGAAGAAGTTCTAAAAGCACTGAAAATTAGATGAGATCCTTAGCATTCAAAGATATCCAAACGACAAGATAGGAATAGGATACAAGGACAGTTTGAAGACAACAACAAACAAGAGAAGGAAGTTGAAAAATATGAAACCAACACTCCATAACAAGCTGAACAACAAGATAGAAAAATAGAATTCATGAATGTGAGACATCAAGAAAATTGATCCTCTCCCATCGTGAAAGCAATCATTGCGAAGGAAACTGTTTTAAGAATAGATCATGAACCCGATGGACTACATCACAATTCAATAAATAAGTTCACTTACTCCTAGGTATCAAAAATTTCTTTCTTGGACATTACTATACTTGTGGAAATTTTGACACAAGGTAACTAATTAGAATCAATGAAAGGAATAACTATGCAAGCTAAAGGAATGGCGAGAAAATAGTAGATATGGAAATGTTCATAGGTCTTCAACAGAAATTATAACCCATTTGACCCATTAATGGATGAAAGGTTATTAGACAAGTTACAAGTGCAATAATCTTGGTCACAAAGCACAATATTGCAAAGAGATTTGTGAATATAATTGTATGTCAAAATGTCTGATAATCAATCACAACATGGAAAAGGAAAGAAACTCCAAAATGAAAATTAATTAATAGCATTGGTCGTTGAAGAATGCAGTTAGGAAGATGAATGGTTCATAGACATTGGGTGCTCATCTCATATGACCTAAGATCAAAGCAAATTTGTCATCTTGAAGAAAAGAGGGTGGAAATGTTGCATTTGGATGACTTCATCTACCAAAATACTTGGAAAAATGAACTGTAAAGCTTGGAAGTGAAAAATGTAAAAGAAGGAAAGTTCCTATTGGTTGAATATCTGAAACATAATCTCCTCACTGTCAGCAAAATATGTGATCAAGGATACATTCCCACGCTTGAATTCTAAACAAACGTGAGAGTAAATAGTCAGGAAGATCGGTTGCAATCAAGAATAACAAGAACTCCTAACAACATATACATCCTAGACATGAAGAAGAGAGAAGACGTAGGCTGCCAAAATGGTTCCAAGGAAGAAAAGTCCCAAAGACCAAAAATAAGGATGAAATATTATTGAGTGCCACATGTTCAACAGGAGCAAATTCCAAAGAAGAAGGTATTTGGCTTCATTAAACCCGTGAGTATTCTTACCTTTTCCCATTGATGTCAAAGGGGGGAGACAAATTGGGAACATGATGATAGGAGGAGCATGAGCAAGTCACTCAATGACAAAGGGGAGATTATTGGAAGATTGCTGCTACATTGATGTCAACCTAGTCATGGCTCTGACCACAAGATTGGATGAAGGTATTTGGACATGAAGGAAATGCACATGAAGATAAACACCCATGGATGGATAGCATACACCATTTTGTTTATGATGGTATGTAAGTACACGCAGGATCCTGAAGAAGAGGGGAGAAATGAATTTAAGATGACAAAGGAATTGTACATGTAGGTCTCCAAGATAATTAAAGAAAAGAATTTACAAAATAAGAAAGTGTCAGCCCGGCCCTAATGTTAAAAGGAAGTAAAACAAATGGTATGAATCAACATTATTATACATTCATTTGATACAAGTCAAATCTCATAGGAAATAAGAAGAAAAGAAGGCTCTGATTTTAAGGGAGGATGAAGTCTTTTAAGGATGTGTTCTAAGGTATGTTATTTTCAAAGTTATCTTTTACCATTTTTCTATAACTTTTTTCTAGAATGATTTAGATGGTGAAATTTCTATGGGTATTTAGAAGACATATCATGGTACCCCTGCAAAAATTTCATCTCTTTAATTGCTATAATTATGGAGATACACTCTCAGGAAGATAGGGTTTGTGACCAGTCCCAAACTAGTCAATAAACAAACGTAAAAAAAGTCATAACATCTTCATATACATATCCAAATGAAGTGGGACCACTTCCATTGGAAAAGAGTACAGATCAGAAGTTTCTTTGTGAGTTTCAGAACTGATGTTAAATATTGAGCGTGTAGCATGCTGTACAAGTTGGTCTCTTGAATAGACCGTAATTGAATAAAGTCTACCATTCTTCTATAACCTCTTTGGGGAGGATCTAAGGAGTGAAAATTGGAGGAGTTTCAGAGAATACATTGAGCACACATTCTGCTGTGATCGAGTACTCCAAAATCATTGAAGAATTGCAGAAATTGAAGAAGTCCTAGGAAGCATTATCGTGTCTCATGTGATGATTGGTTGATGGTGATGATTTAATGTAAAGTTTTATTATCTCTCATATATCCTTGGGTGGGAAGGAAGCAAGGATGGAGAGTTTAAATCTCTATTGATATTGGAGTATTGTATATTCTTCTTGGATTTTTATCCCTCCCTTTATTTGGAAGTTGTAGCTACCTTGAAGTCATTACTCCCTTGAACAATAATTATTGATTATTTCTCATATATTGTGCATGGTGTATTGTGGTGTATTGGTGTAACTCTTATACTATTGTTCATTGCTCATTGGATATATTTGAATGGTTTAAGTATAAGTTGAAAAAGGTTTTAAATTGTACTTGATACTGATTCACCCCCCCTCTCAGTATCAACAGTTGTTACAATGCAACTCACACAAGAGTTTACTCTTTAGGTCTGACAACCTGATTCTTCATTTTCCAACTACAAAATGCTCCAAAAATGCTTCAGCATGCTCTAGAATTCACCCAGCCTCCCTACTCCAGCTCTAGTGTTCTTTTTCCCTGCTCTCTCATTGTTGTTCATGCCCATAACTAAATGTGAAAAACTATGAAAGACAATTAATTGTTCACTCTATCCAATGTTGATTGTACTGCAACCCCATGCTTCCAATAACTATAGAAGTGATTTCTACACCCACCATATGTTAGGTGTTCAATGATTGGACTCCCATACACTCAAATAGAAATTATTTGGCTTCCTCAAGTTATAATAGTATTTAGAAATATGGGTTTAGATTAATACCCATAAACCATTTTCCCCTTGGGCCCTTATTAGACACTTCCAAAAATTCCCCTCTCTTGTGGATCAATCAGCCCCCGTCTCTTTCCATATTCCCAGCAGCTAGTATCACATTATTTTTATTTGGAAACAGAAAATATATTATGCATATTACATCGCTTGGCCATTGTAATGTCTCCATTTTTCGATTCCCTTACTTTGTAGTTGTAGATGACCGTATGGGTTTATGTCAACCTAACCATAGGGGTAATTTGAGGTTAACATTGAACTCAGGTGGTTTGGAGGAGTTATATGATTCTTTTAGGGGTCTGCTCATTATATTTCATCATCGGGATCACTCATGTGCAATCAGTTTCGGTTCCAGAGCATTTTGATTTTTCCCATAAATTTGGGAGTATTAATGAGCCTTATTTAATGAATTTCCCTAAGGTTTTTATTTTAGTAATTTATCTAAGAGGATTACCTTAGTGTAGTAGATCATTGGAACCGGGATGAAAATCACTAAATGGTGGAGAGGATAAAAAGTGACTTTCAGTACCCAAAAAAATTCTTTAAAGTCAAATAAATCACTATTTGGAGTAAAAGGGGTTAATTAATTAATAAAGTGATTGTTCTAAAGTTAAATTAAAAAGTCACTTATGTGTAAAAGGGTAAAATGGATTAGCAAAAGGGTGAAAAATAAAATATAAGAGGAATAAGAACATCATCTCTCATTATGCATTCATATTTCCTAAAAACGAATTGAGAAAGTTATTGTGGCTTTGGCTCTTGGGACGAAAAACCCTAGAGAAGATTGGGAAATTGGTTTCGGTGGTGAGACTGTCCACCCTAGTTGATAAAAAGGAGGAGATCACTCAAATATTTTCATTGTGCTTCATTGTGGTTGAGTTTTCTCATGTGGCGGCTGAGTTCTTCGTTTGCAAAGGCATATTTTGTCTGAGGAGGACAATTTGGACTTGAGGTTGTGTGTTTGGTGTTTGGGGCAACATCTTCTTAAGTGGGGGGGAGAGTTATCGGTTGAGGGGTCATTTTCCTAATTTTTGTACGAGTTACTCTTATGTTGGGTCATTTTCCTTCATCAAAGGATAGAGTTATCACTATTTGGGGGACGAGATTACTGTCATAACCCATTTCATTTCTTGATGGGTCGTTTTTCATCTATTGGAGGATGATTTTTCTGTTGGGATCGAGTTCTATCTATCGACATTGATTCTCTATGGATAAAGGTTTATTTTGGTGTGTTAGATCTGTAAAATCATAGGAGAGATGAGTTGGTTATGGTGGGTACTTATCTCTTGTAACAGGTCAGCACATAAATTAATAAATCAATTATGTTTTGAGTAATTATTGTTGTCATTGCTAAGATATTTTTGTAGTAATGTTGTTATTATTAAAGACTTGCTTGATGCATATTTACTTGGCACCAAAGAAACGCCCAGCAAGAAAACCATAAAGTTAACAACAGCAAATCCGGGCTTACATTGAATTTTGAGGGCATCAATAAAGTGTTTGACGAAGTTCATTACTCGGAATTACTCAAAAAGAAGCTACAGTAGTGAGGGGGAGATTGTCAATAAAGTGTTTGACGAAATGTATACACTACTAAACTAAGAAAAATCCAAAAACATTTAGTGGGGATATTATAGTAGTATCAGAGCTTGTGATCCTCCCATTTTTTGAGGGTATACAAGCTTGGCTATGGAAAACAATGCGGGGAACAATTGAGTATGTGGTTCAAAGGGGTAGTGAACAAGGAATCAAAGATAGCAAGAGAAAAACGAGGAGTTTACAGATTGTTTGAGAGAATATATAGTGCTTAGTGAGGCATTTCATGCAACTATGTCATTCAAGGATTTTTTCACCATAAAACATCCTAAGTGGTATGAACCCTAAGTATCAGTGGACAAGAAGGTGAAGGTGCCAAGGAAAAAGGTACTAGTTTCTAAATATTCTGATATTCTAAAAATGAGGAAAATGTTGACTCTTCGTATGTTTCTTCTCATGCAAATGAGAACATTAACACTCATGAGGCATTATAACCTAATACCATAAAGGATATTTGTGTAAACAAGGAAGAAGATAGCGTTGATATAGTTTTATTCTAGCAGAGTGACAGTGTGGTTTGGGATGAGGATCCAATTGATGACATTGTGATTTGGGATAAAGAAGAACCAATTAATGGAACTGTGATTTGGGATGAAGAAGAACCAAATGTTGTTGATGGTATGGGGGACACAAGTCTATCTGATGTTAACTTAGAGACCATCTTTGATAGGCATTATGTAGAGAAGATTTCCCTTGATGAAGTGGTTATTTATCATGATGCTACCCTACGTTTTGAAGATTGCATGGTATCATCTAGTGAACCAATTATTTACAGTGGACTACAAAACAAAAAATAAATGGTGGGAAAGCCCATGCCACTATGATGAATATGAAAAAAGGCCTTCAGCAGTGCAGGACTTGAAGGACCATTTATTGGTATCATATGAGAAGATTGTGTGAGTATTAACAAGGGTTGATGATACTCAAAGATACATAGAATATATTATTGGGCAGGCTTAGATTGAGGAAAGGCAAAAAGGAGTTGCAAGTGGAGTCACTAGTGCACAATTGTGCATAATCAAAGAACCACTAGAACAAATGAAATCGGATTACTTGCAGTTGTTCATGGATAGGGACCTTTCTCTCAAGTTTTTTGAAGACAAGGAAAGGGAGGATGAACATCTTTGTTACCAATTGAGTTTGGAATGCTCTTCATCAACTAAAGTAGAGACTCCATCATATTTGGCAGTCATGACACATGAGGGCATGAGTGACCCCCATGATTTGAGGGAGGAGCCTCTTGTGATGATCCTGGACGACGAGCATTCAGAGTTGCAGGTGCTTGAGGAGAGGAATGACACAGAGGGTTTTGATTATGCTCATGTTTTACAATGTGGGGATCATGAGTCATTTCTTTTGGAGAGACCACTAAAGGCTCAAGGCTTAACTATGGAGGAGATAGTTGAGAACATTCCTTGTGGACCTTCTTGCAAGGAAGAATATGCATCCATGGATTAGGTGGGCAGGTATATGACATACATGGGCACACTCTAGGATAGAGGTTCAGGAAACACCACTAAATTGATGGATACAGTAGCGCCTATGAGATACAATATGGTACGGGATGATCCAGTGATAGGAAACAATATGCATGGATATTCATTGGCACACGGTAGTGTACAGTGGATTTTTGGGGCATTTCCTCCAGGGAGACCTTCTGACAGTGTCCTCAAGCATACCATTGAGTTGAGGTTACTAAGGATTGGTGAGTGGATGGGTGAGCCTCGAGGATCATCATATCCCTCTATGATCAATCTTGATCTGGGATATTATCAGATGAGGGCCAAGGAGAAGGATACGCATGGGTCTACTTCAAGACTTCATTATGATTTCTTGCTCATGCCTGTGGGGTTGACCAACACACTAGTTTCTTTCCAGTCTTGCATGCAATGGCAGAGGCATATATTGTTGTTATTGCATTCCCTCGTGGTATACAGCAAGACATGAGAGTATCATTGGAGTCAGTTGGATGAGACAGGGGGAATTGTGGCCATGAAAAAGGTCTTTCATTTGGACCATGTGATCTGTGCACGGAGTGCACAAGAGGAGATCCAGACTCTGTTGGATTAGTTCATAGAATTTTCAGCATGCATTGGTAGTGGTGGACTTCCAATTTGGTAGTGGGATCCTGGCATTCATCAGAGTTATAGACTGCTTCAAATGATGAGGATGATCGATAGGATCATGTCAGTGATTGGCATGTTTCATTGTGGGGGTGTTGTGAGAGGATTTACCAAGCTTTGTTCTAGATTTTACCTCATGATACCTACGATCAATTTTATCCATGGGTTAGTAGATTTTGACTTCCATGTGATGCTTTGGCAAGACATGATCTAGGATAGTGAGCTCGGTCCTTTCAGGGATTTTATCTTGGGGGTCCAAGAGAGGATAACGCAGTCTGAGCATGGTAGTTGGGTGGTTATTATCGGAAGAGTCCAGTGTTGACATGATGGTTCCTCTTGGAGATTAGCTCGGGACCCTGGGATTGTAGTGTTTGTCAGCTTGGCAGATGATACAAATGAGATGGCTAGTTTTCTCTTTCCGAAGTTTACTCTTGGGATGTTTAGGATTGGTTGCTTGGAAGAGTGGTATTCTAAGGAGTCGGTTGATTTTATGCAACTTATGATTAACTGGATTTTTAGAGACACTCAGGGGGATTATCGTGTTATCACCTTGCATATCAGTGTTATGAATAGAGGGTGATTCACATCATACAGGATATTTTGGAACCTTGGTGACTTTACCACTTATAGGCAGGTCCGAGAGAGGGTCGCATCGAGGGACTTTGTGGACGATGATTTTTTATACGATGTCTGGATGATTGCAGTAGGTTGGGGGTGCTTGAGTATTAGGTATTTCTACCTTGACACTTGGATATTAAGTGTCATTGATGCACTATTAGTATTTGACCACATAGACTTCTCTTGGATGTCTGATTTTAAATTTGGTTTGGTTGACTTCACTGAGATACATTGGCAGGATATGATCCTCAATAGTGGGGACGATTCTTTGAGGCATTACAGCTTAGGGTTGCAAGAGTGGAGGAAGAATTCTAGGTGGGATGGTAAGATATTTATTATTAGAGTGGCACAATGTCAGCATGATGTGTATTTTTTGGTGATAGCATGGGACCCTGGGATTTTTCGAGTTGACAGTTTGGTAGTTGGTACAGATCGGAGAGTCAATCGTTAATTTCATGAGCCTATTCATATGGAGTAGGGGATTGGTTTCCTAGGTAGGATATTCTATGAAAGGTGGACTGAGTATTTACAATGTCTATTTTCTCTATGAATCGGTGGTATTCGGAGTCCCCCATGTGTTAGTACATTGTGGAACAGTGTTGTGAGCGGAAGTTGCTCCACATCCTTCATATTCATTTGGGAACCAGGGATCATTTTTAGTTTCAGTTTGGTTCAATTTTTTATCATAGGGGAGGACAAGCAATATTTGGGAAGGGGGGACTGTAATGTTCATGTTATAGTGCAAGTTGTAGGTTGAAAAAATCTTGACCTAACCACAAAACAAGTGCTATAACTTGGGAATCCTACACCCAATGTCACCTCGATGTAGGTCCCGCACTTCAAGGGTGACCAGGTCACTCTAGGGAGGCGATCTCGGTGACCCTAGGGGAATTGAGATGGAGATGGAGGGAAATGGAAGTGAATCCCCTAGAGGTCAAATCTAAGTGTAATGAAAGGTGGGGATAGATACATTTCAATTCAATTAATTGTTGCCCCACAGGTATAGTACTTTTCTGGATGATTGTACCTGCCCGAGACACAAAAAAACAAACTTTGCAATGATATATGTTAGTTGGATCGGCAATTTAAGCTTGTTGTCCATAATTTGAAGTAGTAGATATCAGTTTATATCAGTAAATAAAACATCTAAAATCAGCATATAAATATCTAGACTAGTTATGTAAATCAACATCAAACTTAGCAATGAATATAGGCTGAAAATTTGCACTTAAAAAGCTAGATAAGATGGTTGTTGTAAACATGTGTTTTCTGCCGAAAATTGCAGTCTTATGGCTGTAGAATTCAGTGGCAAGCAGCAGCAAAATAAACCATGAAAAATTTCCAAGAACTAGCTCAAAAGATGTGCCCTATTTAGGAGAGTAAATGAGCAAAGTTAGAGAGCTAGTCTAGAGTTAGTTTAAGAGTTATGAGAGTGTTAGTAGCTAGGGTTATGCAGCCCTAATGGCTGTAGGTTAAAGTTTGTAACAGAAATTAGAGTGATGGGAGAGAGGGGACACCCTAGTGGGGGAAGACTCCTCTCAATGAGACAAATCAACTTCAAGCAAAAGACCTTTCAAAAGACCAAAAATTGTGTTTCTCAAGGAAATGATTTTATATCTCCAATGCAAAAAAGTATGACTAGTGCCTTTACTATTGGGTTAATGGAATCAAAAATATCTTATAGAAGCTACCTCCTTGGGGGTTTAATCCCTTTTACTTCCAAAGCAAAGCTTCTCTAGGCTAGGGTTTAAGCTAAGAGGGTGTACGCCCCTATACTTCTCTTAGAAAATCCTTGTTGAAGCATAAAGTGATGAAGCCTAAGGTGGGGGTGTATGCCCTTATACTTTCCACCTAGTTCCTAGCACAATAATCTTGACTTGAAACAAACGATAGTAAGAAAGTAAAAGCCATACCAATTCAAGGGAAAATGCCAAGATAATCCACCACAATAGCAATAGAAAAGCGTTCCAAGACTAGCGCATCACTTCTTCCATCAACCATACACAAGTGAACAAGAGATAGAAATAGCCAAGAGGGTCGAAAATTTCAAACCGAGTCTCTCACCAAAGGCAGAGTGTGATTTAAAATGAGATATTATGATCTCCATTTATACTCAAAGTAGCTAACATAGTTTGTCCAAAAATTAAGGAGTAAAACACAACATTAGGGGTCAACAACCCTAATCTTGCCCCCTTAACAAAGTAATATTAAAAAATTCACTTAAAATTCCACTTTTTGCACAAATTAAACCCTAATTTAGGAGGACGTCGCCCCTTTAGGGGACGTTTTTCCACTTTGAGGAATTTGTTGGTGTTGGAAAAGCATGGATGGGCCTCCAAAGGCCATGTGTCAAGAATCTAATCACTCATATCATGGTGAAGACCTTATTCTCCCCAAAACGTCCATGTGTCAAAGAGTGGCACCTCACCACCATGCCCTAGCCCCAAAGATCATGACGTCAAACTCAAAAGTGGAACATTTTTCCCCTCCTAGGAAAATCGTTTGGAAATTAAGGGGTGGGCTAGGTCGTCCAAGTCATCGTCAAGGTCGTCCAAGTCTGATCTCTCTCATCTAGCATGTAGGCCCCTAACATCCAACCTGTGGTCTTGTAGCCCCATGGAAGCCTAAGCTAGGCTTGTTCTCCCAAAATTCTCCACCAACTAGGTCATACAAAGACAAATGAACATGCCCTCCAAGAATCTCAAGTCATAACATCATGATAAGTGAATCCAATCAATAAATAAGCCATCCAAGCATGTGCATCAAAAATCACTATATCAAACAATTAACAGCTCAAAGACACTATGCGACTTGTCAAGCTTAAATACGGGAGGGTTGACGAGGTGTCATATTGCGTAGGTCTTGACCTAGGTCAAGGAGATATTCCAATAGACCACTCTCTAATCCATGTAAATTATATGAGGTGGATGGGGTTAAGACTCAATGGGCATAGGCCTCATGACATACAAGGGGTCGTAGTGTCTCATTCATGGGTGCCTTTGTAGAGGGTGTGTGGTACCTTTGTCTACAAATGCACTTTTTCCAATCCCACCAATTTCCTTTTATCTTTCTTTCTTTATATTTTCTTTTATAATAGCGTAATTAGATATTGAAGGTCACTGCCCTAGCGTGGTGACCAAGTGATGGCAATATCACCCACAAACACTTAATGGGAATGAGAAGGTTGGCTTGCGACGAGACCCCCTTTCTCTCATCCATGCAACTGAGAGTCATTTCCCTGGTTTAGTGACCAGATGATGACAATGTCATACCACTAGATATCCATGGATGTGATAGGTCGGCTCGTGGTGAGACCTCCTATCCTTCAACTAACCTTTCAAGAATTTATTTCTTATATTGTGGGTCCCTTTTATTCAAATATAAGTGTTTCATTGCTTTCTTGGGTGATCCATGGGTGAAGCATCTAGAAGGTTTATATGAGGCTTTTATCTTTTACCCAACACCAACCCCTCTGGGCCTTTAGCCCCTTCTTCCCACGGAATGAGGGACAACCCATTCTTGGGTTAATATTCCCTAAAATCCCAAGAGAAAAGGAAATGGAGGGGAATAATGATGGAAAGTGGTAATTATGGTCAGGAATGGTACGATATCCCATTAAGGGAGTTTCCAATAGAAAACCCATCCCCAAGGAAAAACACTTACTAGGGCACATCAACTACAAAGGTGAAGCAGGGAAAAAGTCCTAATGTTCAAGCACATATCATGAAATCTAGATAAATCTAAGATACAACATAATCAAATGGCTTGAATATTCAAATGATGCTCACCATAATATTCAAAGGTCAATCTTTGTAAGCAGGAGCAGAGGCATGGACTTATTCAACTTGACCTTCAAATTCTTCATCATCGATATTGATCGCTTCTTCAACATTAGGAGGTAAACAAGGTTGGACAACCTCTCCTTCATCAAGTGAGATCAAAGATAGCGTTGCTTCAATATGTTGCGCTTTATCATAATTCTTCTTTCTTTTTATAGACAAGCCCCTCCATCGCCTCTTCATCACAAGAGGCTTGATTCAAAGTGCATAGTTCTTTTCTTTCTTTTATTGAAGGGGATCTGTCATATCCAAGGTTTCCTCCGACACTTCTTCACTTTCAAGGTCATGGAATAAAGCATCATCAAGGTCTTCGAAAGAGTCACAACTCATTGTGTTCTCTTCTTGATGAATTTCTTCATATGTTTGTCCTTCAAATACTTCTTCATCGTCAAGGGCAGGAAATAATTCTCTTATGGGATTCATCATTTCCTCGATAGATTTATTGTCATCCTTTTCCTTTTCCATCTGTAAAAGTTCCTTCTTTGAGGCATAGCGATTTCTGGATGGTGGTTCATCCCATGGCACCATATTTCCATTGACTGAAAGGAAACCTCGATGGAGTTGCGAGATGAGATCAAGGCTCATCAAAGGATGGAAAGGGGGAAAGAGGAAAAGGAAGGGTTCTAGGAAGGTGGAGTCGCCAGATGAACTCATCAAGAAAGGTGGAAATGGAACGTCCCTTGGGTGGATTAATCAGGAAAGCTAAGGGAAATGATTTGGGATAACTCACAAAAGTGTCGTTAGGGTACGAAGAAGATTCAAAATCTTTCACGGCAACGGCGCCAAAATGTTATAGCGCAAGTTGTAGGTTGGGAAAATCTCCACCCAACCAAAAAACAAGTACTACAACTTGGGAATCCTACACCCAATGTCACATCGATGTAGGTCCCACACTTCAAGGGTGACTAGGTCACTCTAGGGAGGCGATCTCGGTGACCCTAGGGGGATTGAGATGGAGATGGAGGGAAATGGAAGTGAATCCCATAGAGGTCAAATCTAAATGGAATGAAAGGTAGGAATAGATGTCTTGCATGTCAAATAATTGTTGCCCCACAGGTATAGTACTTTTCCAGATGATTGTACCTTCCCGAGACACAAAAAAACAAACTTTGCAATGATATATGTTAGTTGGATCGACAATTTAAGCCGCTTGTTCATAATTTGAAGCAGTAGATATCCGCTTATATCAGCAAATAAAACATCTAAAATCAGCATATAAATATCTAGACTAGTTATGTAAATCAACATCAAACTTAGTAATGAATATAGGCTGAAAATTCGCACTTAAGAAGCTAGATAAGATGGTTTTTGTAAACATGTTTTTGTTTTTTTTTTGTTTTTTTTTTTATTTTATCGGTTTTTTTTTTTAAACCTGCAGAAAATTGCATCATTATGGCTATAGCATTCAATGTCAAAAAGAAGCAAAATAAACCATGAAAATTTGCCAAGAACTAGCTCAAAATATGTGCCCTAGTTAGGAGAGTAAATGAACAAAGTTAGAGAGCTAGTATAAGGTTAGTTTAGGAGTTATGAGAGTGTCAGTAGCTAGGGTTATGCAACCATAATGGCTATAGTTTAAAGTTTGTAACAACAATTAGAGTGTTGGGGGAGAGGGGGCCCTAGTGTGGGAAGACTCCTCTGATAACAGGATAAATCAACTTCAAGCAAGAGATCTTTCAAAATCCCAAAAATGTGTTTCCCAAGGCAATGATATTATATGTCCAATGCAAAAAAAGTATGACTAGCACATTTACTATTGGGTTAATGGAGTCAAAGGATATTAGAAGCTACTGCCTCCTTGGGGGTGTAAACCTTTGCTTCCCAAAGCAATTTTATCTAGCTAGGGTTTAGGCTAAGAGGTGTATGCCCTTATACTTCTCTTAGCAAACCCTTGTTGAAGCAATAAGATGATACATAAAGTGATGAAGCCTAAGGTGGGGGTGTATGCCCTTATACTTCCCACCTAGTTCTAAAAGAAGCCTAAGGTGGGGGTGTATGCCCTTATACTTCCCACCTAGTTCCTAGCACAATAACCTCGACTTGAAACAAATGATAGCAAGAAAGTAAAAACCATACCAATTCAAGGGAAAATGTCAAGATAATCCACCACAATAGCAATAGAAAAGTCTTCCAAGGCTATAACATCACTTCTTTCATCAACCATTCATAATTATAACCATACACAAGTGCACAAGAGATAGAAATATCCAAGAGGGCCAAAAATTTCAGACAAAGTCTCTCACAAGAGGGAGAGTATGATTTAAAATGAGATCTTATGATCTCTAAAAATAGATAACATAGTTTGTCCACAAATTAATGATTAAAACACAAAGTTAGGGGTCAAGAACCCTAATTTTTCCCCCTTAACAAAGTAATATTAAAAAATTCACTTAAAATTTCACTTTTTTCACAAATTAAACCCTAATTTAGGAGGACATCATCCCTTTAGGGGACATTTTTCCATTTTGAGGAAGTCGTTGGTGTTGGAGAAGCATGCATGGGCTTCCAAATGCCATGTGTCAAGCATCTAGGCACTCATATCATGGTGAAGACCTTCTTCTCCCCAAAACGTCCATGTGTCAAAGAGTGGCACCTCACCACCATGCCCTAGCCCCCAAGATCATGACGTCAAGCTCAAAAGTGGAACGTTTTTCCCCTCCTGGTCAAACAGTTTGGAAAGTAAGGGGTGGGATAGGTCGTCCAATTCATCATCAAGGTCGTCCAAGTCTGATCTCTCTCATTTGGCATGTGGGCCCCTGGCATCCAACCTGTGGGCTTGTATACCTATGGAACCCTGTTCTCCCAAAATTGTCCACCAACTAGGTCTTGCAAAGACAAATGAACATGCTCTCCAAGGATCTCAACTCATAACATCATGATAAGTGAATCCAATCAATAAATAAGCCATCAAATCATGTGCATCAAAAATCACTATATCAAAATTAACTTTTCAAAAACATTGTTAGAATATAGAAGATTGTGCTCGTTTTACCATTGACGATACCCTCGTCACCCAACCACAGGCCGAAACCACCCTCCGAGCACCTTGACCTTGACAGAGAAGAGAATCATGGTAGCAATCCAATAGCCAAGAGAGGCTAATGCACCAAGCAAGAATAGAAACCAAGTTGATCAGATAATCTCACCCAAAGGCTAGCGCACACTTTCCCAGAAACTTGCGCACAAGCTGCAACTACACCTGCGCAGATCCAGTGCACTCTGCAACTGCTGAGATGTGTATAATGAAAACTGGCGCCCTGTATTTATAATAATCTGGGCAGTTTAACTGGGGCCGACTTCTCCTTCTGGGTATTAATAAATTCATATTAAATATATTTCTGCAGCCGACAACTTGTCTAGGGTTTCCTTCACTTCTTTGTTTCCTTCCGGAGTATTCTAATCTTGTCATAGGTCACAATAGAGGTTCATACCTCCCGAAGCTACCATAATATTAACAGACACTATGTGACTTGTCAAACTTAAATATGGGAGGGTTGACGAGGTGTCATATTGGGTAGGTCTTGCCCTAGGTCAAAGAGAGCTTCCAAGAGGTACCTCTCTAATCCATGTAAAGTGTATGAGGTGGATGGGGTCAAGACTCAATGGGAACATGACTCATGACATAACTGGGGTCGTAGTGTCTCATTCATGGGTGTCTTTGTAGAGGGAGTGTGGTACCTTTGTCCGCAAATGCACTTTTTCCAAGCCCATCAATTGTCTTTTATCTTTATTTCTTTATATTTTATTTCATAATAGCATAAAGAGAGATTGAAGGTCATTTCCCTGGCATGGTGACCAGGTGATGGCAATGTCACCTACAAACACCTAATGGAAATGAGAAAGTCGGCTCGTGATGAGACCCCATTTCTCCCAACCATGCAACTGAGAGCCATTGCCCTGGTTTGGTGACCAGATAATGACAATTTCATACCACTAGATATCCATGGACGTGATAGGTCGGCTTGTGATGAGACCTCATATCCTTCAACTAACCTTTCAATCATTTCTTTATTATATTGTGGGTCCCCTTTATTCAAATATAAGCATTTCATTGCTTTCTTGGGTGATCTCAAGGCGAAGCATCTGGAAAGTTTATATGAGGCTTTTATCTTTTACCCAACACCAACCCCTATGGGTCTTTAGCCCCTTCTTCCCATAAAATGAGGCACAACCCTTTATTGGGTCAATATGCCCTAAAATCCCAAGAGAAAAGGAAATGGGGGGAATAATGATGAAAAGTGGTAAGTATGGTCAGGAACGGTACGATATCCCATTAAGGGAGTTCTCAGTAGCAAACCCATCCCCAAGGAAAACCACTCACTAGGGCGCAATGTCAACCACCAAAGTGAAGCAGGGAAAAAGGCATAATGTCTTAGCACATATCATGAAATTTATAGCAATCTAAGATACAACATAATCAAATGGCTTGAATATTGAAATTATGTTCACCAGAATATTGTTTTGTATCTCATGGAGCAAGGCTCGCTTCCTTCCAGAAGCCAGCTAGTGTGGTGGATGCCATTTGCAAACATGTGACCATTTATGGTGGTGAGTGGATTTCCAACTATGCAAAGGGTATTGTTGGTCATGTAGTCTCTCGACACTCCATATCTACAACCTGAGGGCCTCAAAACATCATCTCTTTAGTTATCCACAAAATGGGGATAACAGTCCCCATTTTTGGATTCCCTTACTTTGCAATTGTAGATGACCTTATGAGTTTATGTCGTCCTGACCATAGGGGAAATTTGAGGTTAATAGTGAGTTCGGGTGCTTTGGAGGAGATATATTATTCTTTCATGGGTACGCTCATCATATTTCATCATCGGAATCACTCATGTGCAGTGAGTTTTGGTTCCATAGCATTTCAACTTTTCCCGTAAATTTGGGAGTAGCATTATTTAATGAATTGCACTAAGGTTGTCATTTTAGTAATTTATCTATGAGAGGGAACTTGGTGTAATAGCTTGTTGGAACCGGGATGAAAATATCTAAATGGTGGAGGGGATAAAAAGTGATTTTCGGTACCCAAAAAATGTCTTAAAATCAAATAAATCGCTTTTTGGAGTAATAGGGGTTAATTAATTAATAAAGTAATTTTTCTAAAATTAAATTAAAAAGTCACTTAAGTGTAAAAGGGTAAAAAGGGTCAACAAAATGGTGAAAATGGAAATATAAGAGAAATGAGAGTGCCCTCTCTCATTATGCAATTGTTATTTTCTAAAAATGAAATTGAAAGAGCTCTTGTGGCTTTAGCTCTTGGGAAGAAAAACCCTAAAGAAGAAATATTAGTTTCAGTGGTGAGAGTATCCATCCTAGTTGATCATTGAAGGAAGATCACCCAGAGATTTCACTGTGCTTCATTGTGAGAGTTTTATCAATTGGTGATTGAGTTCTTTATTTGCGGAGGTTATTTTGGCTTGAAGAGGAAAAGCTAGCTTGTGGCTATGTTTTTGTGTGTGGTGGCTATGTTTTCTTGAGATTGGGGGTCGAAACTTGAGTTGGGGGGTCAAAACTTGAGTTGGGGGGCGTATTCTTAAGTGTGGGGATAATTTAATGACTTAGGGAACATTTTCCAAGTTATTGGGTGAGGTTGTTGCACTGTGAGGCTGAGTTCTGGCATTTGGCACCTCAGTTTGGGTTGTATGTAGACTGAGCTCAATTTCTAGGCGAGTTTCCTCTATTGTGGACCGTGTTCTCTTTGTTGGGTAGTCATACTTTGTTGTTGGGTCGAGATCCTTGTCCATAGGGCCAATATCTATCACTGTTAATCAATTTTTACTATAGCAATGGTCGTTTTGGGCTAAGATCTGTCTACTAATTGATGGCAGCCAAAATACACTTTGTTGGAGTCTATTATCTTACCAACAAAGTTGTAAACTCCTACAGAAATATATATCAAATGTCGGGTTAGTTTTCTTCAGATATGGGTCAAGTTTCCTTTGAGCACAATGCTTTTGTGTTGGGATGAGTCTTTGGGTTCAAGGGGGGCGAGTTGCTTCAGTTTTGACCGAGTTCTTTACATCAAGGGCATGATTTTGTAGTGTGGAAGACCATTGTGTTGATTTTTCTAGGGGATGCGAATTTTTTTTGTTACAAATGAGCCAAACTGACTCCTTATTTATACTAAACTGACCTCCCCAATAGACACAGCTTTTCACTTTTCACATTATGAAGACATACCATAGTTACAAAATTCAACACTCCCTCTTAACTAGGGAGTTATTCATAATGGAAAATTTGACTTGTCTTCTTGGAACTTCTTCTGAAAATGTCTACCTGATGCTGCCAACGTCAACACTCCCTCTCGGCAAGGGAAGACATACATGTCCATCATATCTTCATTGGAAATTATTCTGTCATAGAAAGGTTTGTATCAAATCATCATCAACATCAACAACCTGCAGCAACTTGGTCAGTATCTTGACACATGGCATATCATTTATATAGCATCAATTTTTGGGGCCATACTCCATCTGAGTAATCAAGCATGATGCTGAATAATTCAGGGGTTGAAACCTTTGCACTCAACTGAGTATCTCACAGTTTTCACGCACTCAATAGAGTGTCTTGTGACTACAAGGACCATTCTACCTAATCAAATCACTATATGTGACACAGGAAGAATGTCAGTCTCGGACCATTTTCCCTAATTAGGTCACCATATGTGTCATAGGGAAAATGTCAGTGCTCCCAAATGCTTGAAATCCAAACCATGGGCTACAGGGACCATTCTTCTAATCAAGTCACTACATGTGCCATAAAAGAATGTCAGTCCCATACCATTTTCTATAATCAGGTCACCATATGTTCCATTGAGAAACTTCCATTCTTATATCAACCTCCCTAATCAGGTCACCATCCATGCCATAGGGGGAGGACCATTCATCCTAATCAGGTCACCATTTGTGCCATAGGGCAATGTCAATCCTAGACCATTTTCCGCAGAAAATGTCAATCCATGATACATTGGCAATTTGTCCAAGCTGGACCATTCTCCACAGGGAGAATGTCAGTCCAACAACACACTAATTATCCATGATGCAAGGATATCAACACTTCCTCTCAACCAAGGGAGTAATCTCCACAAGCCCCAACTTATCAGTGAAGTATACAAACTTTCCCTTGGACAGGGGCTCTGTCAGAATATCAGTGATCTGATCATCGGCGGAGATGTATTGGAGCTTTACTTCTCCCTTTCGGAAGATACCAGCATTGTCTTGTAACATTCTCCCCAACCCGATCACTACCTATGACAGAGGGAGAATGATTCGCCATGATGTAATCATATCAGCTTTCCCTTTCAATGAGGGAATACATTCGCATCAATAAAGTGGTTCACCAACAAGCCAACTAGCTTATAGTAAACATCTGTCAAATGCCATGAATGTCAGCAATCTGCTTGTCCGTGTGCTGAAGCATGGCTGCTTCATCTACCCCATGTCTCATATGAAGTCTTGCAAGAATCCTTTGAAGCCTCACTGCTTCTACGACTCACATCAGTGGTTGTGATATACTCTGCCTCTGCAATACTGAGTGCTATAGAGGTTGACTTCCATGAATCCTCACTGATTTTGAGCTAAAGCAGCGCCCTTTGGTTCCCTTTCTTTCAACTGCACTTTCTACCTGGTCAAAATTGTATATCTATGCAACATCTCTTCGTCTCCTGAGACATATCCAATTGTACCACACTAGTACATTTGCTCTACTGCAACTCAATATGCTCAATCATGAGTTGGGTCGAGGTGATTATTGCAAAGCACTATATGGATCTCTGCTTGAGGGTAGGTCCTCCATTTTCTCTGCAACTACTCCCTCTAGGATTCTATAACTGCTAAACACTGGGACTAAGAGTAGCTTCTATACTATGTCAGCAATTGTCCTTCTTTGGGGCTACTCTCTGTGGAACTGGTTCCTCCACTCTCTCTCTACAATTGCTTCCTCTGCAGTTGCTCTATCTGGAACTGAGAGTGGCTCAATAATTACTTCCTCTGGAGCTAGAGGTGACTCCTCCTTTGTCTCTGCTTCCTCTGACACTGAAGGTAGCTCTTCCTCCTCCTCTAGAAGTAACTCAATCTATGTTCCCTCTGGATGTAGTATCGCCTTCCTCTCTAGGAGTGCCTCTACATACATTGGAACCACTGCCATGCTTGCTATGTTAATGTATCCACCCACTTCATCAATTAATCATTGTTGGCATTGTCCCTAAGGAATAGTTCAGAGGTATTATCCACTACAAAAATATTCCCTGGGGGTGTCCTAGAAGGTTCCAATACGCAAGGCAATCACTAATATCAACAGTGCCAAGCATTCAACTCCTCCAGATTTTATACCAAGTTCATACCTCAACAATTCATACAATGGGCTTTAATAACTGTCCAATAGACAATAGACAATAGACGCTCTTGGAAGCAAAAAAAAAATGCAATCGACTCTCTTGGTTGGAGCAACAACTTTCTCTATCAAAAAAAACTCTTAAACAAGGGGATACTCTTCTTGGCCATTGTTTTAATCCTATAAGGGAAAAAATCATAATATCCAATGGCCTTTAATACACAAAATGAATGATTGTGAAAATTTTATTGCCCCCAATATCTATGAATACCATATTAAAAACAAATGTGGATGCAATCAACCACTGATACACTTCTAAATATCCTCCATGCTTCAAGTCAAATGTATTCAACTTCCGCTTCAATGACATGCAATAAGAGTTCGAGATCAAGGTAAACTCCTTGATATTCTCACCTCATAAGAATCACTGCAACGTTCAACCGATGACATCAATTTTGCAAATACATTCGTACCAATGATTCCAAATGCACGAGTCTTTGGAATTTCATGGCCTTCGACTCATCGCATCGCCAACTGCAGCTTAGAAATATACAAAGATTTTCTTCGTTGTCTCCACCATGTTGGGCTTATACATGTGGTTCTGCAAAATGAAAAGTTCAACCCTGATATCCATCTTGGAGGGAGAAATCTTATTTGAGGGTGTGCATTGTTGGTTATCTTGTTGTGGCTCCTTCACGTTCACAATATGTCATGATGGATGATGGGCAGACTTTAGTCGTGATGGAGGTAATCCATCCATAAGTTATCCATTCCTCGATCTCCCACTGATTGCACCACTACAAATTATGGGCCTCTTCTTGACCTCTAGTTCACTTGACTCCTACACCTCCTTGCCATGTACGCCAAGAAGCTACTTGCACAGTGTCAACATCTTCACACCCTAACTACGACAGATGTAAATCTCCTCCACGTGCAAATTCAATGGACAACCAAACACACAATCAATCTACTCTCACTACAATAATATAATACATTCCCCTATGCAGGGTACCATTTCCCTTCCATTTCTCTAGGCCCTCACTCCTGTGAGGGAGTGAAACCCAGTCCTGCTCTAATACCATGTTGATTTTTATAAGAGAGATGTGAATTGTTTTTGTTACAAATGAATCAAATTGACTTCTTATTTATACTAAGTTGACCTCCCCAATAAACACAACTTTTCACTTTTCACATTATGAAGATCAACCATAGTTACAAAATTCAACATGTTGAGCCATTACCCATCAGATTTTTGTATAAAGATCACTCCTAGTGGCCTATCTATCCATCTATATGACTGTTGTACACTTTCTTTATCTACAAGCAACCATTTCATTCAATGTATAGGTCATAGTTTTGATTAATCAGCTATTTGTTATAGTATTTTTATTAGTGCTTGAAAGTACTCTTGTTGCCATATAATATCAATACAATAAGTTTGGGCATACTATGTGTATTTCATATATAGCTAGTAAACAAATCAGATGTGTTAAGTTGTTAAAACTGTTTACATGCAAATTGTTGAACAAAATGTCCATACCAATAAACTAAGCCAAAGATTGGAAAAAAATTAGTAAAAAACGTTACAGGCATAGCCATATTCATATCTACATTATGCATTAATTAAATTTGGAATTGTACTGGGGATGTTACCAATAAGCCCTCTACCCTCAAAAAACATAAAAAATGTCCAACTAAAATTCAAAATAATACAATTAAATTCGCAAAAAGAAAATATGAACTAATGCTCTAAAAAAAGGAGCATGATGGTAAACAGAATTGTAACCATCTTATTCCTCCTTTATCATCCAAACTCATCTTGCAAAATTCATCGCTCCCTTTGATAGATCATATGCTTCCACACTTCTCTCCCTAAAACAATTCAAATGATATAGAGTATAACAATGCTTGAATAATCCAAATTTCATGAAAGAGGTTGTAAAGTGAAATTTCTTAATATGTACTCCTTCCTTGTCCATTTAGTAATTAGTAGAGAATCAACCAAGACCATAGGTGTTGTAGACCTTGTACCAACGGCCGAATGAGACTAATTTTAAGAGCCATAAGTTCAGATAAGTTGTTAGATCCAATACCCAGCGATGCCTTAAAATTAATACAACGAGTCTCGGATATATGAAGGACTCCTCCAACACCCCCCATAAGAGGATCCCCTTGGGAAGCTCCATCAAAGTAGGACCATAGCTTGAACTTCTTCCACAACTTGTCTAGGTGCCTTAATTTCCCTCTTATTTTGTGAAAATGAGCTAATGATGTTTAGGCTATGGGTGGCCCATTGAAGAGGAAGAGTATAATTTTCCTAAAATATATTTTTGTTCCTGGCAAGCCAGATTCCCCAAGCCACAATCAAAGGAAGAGCTCTATACTTCTTTGTTTCAAGAATAGTATACTAGTTTCAAAGAACTTCAATGGACTCCCCTACCGAGACATTTCTCAAACCTATAATTTCTTCTACTTCCTACCAAACTTGTTTTATGAAGGGATAGATCACAACAAGGTGAAAATTTGCTTCCTCACTACTCTGACACAAACTACACCTTCCTAGCCCATGAATTCTCTTTTTCTGCAAAACATCCCATGTGAGTATTTTATTGTTTAGTCAGAGCCACATAAAAACTAGAGATTTTGATGGATATTTAAACCTCCAAACTTCCTTCCACCACCAAATAGTAGAAACTACATTCACTATTGTCAAGGCTTTGTAGCCCTCCTTAAAAGTATAAATTCATATGGGATTCAAAGACCAAATTAGAGTATCTCCCTCCTTCAATTTAGCAAAAATTATTCGGGTAATTCTAATATATATGTCCTAAAGTTCTGCATCCTCCTCCCTAAGACCAACATCTCTCCAATATAGACATTCTTGGTGTCATAGGGTGGTTCTATCCCAATCCACTCTCTAAGACATATTGTAAAAACCTCTATATCTTAAAAATAACATCATATGTTGTGGAAATCTTGTAGTTATTTCTACATCCAATCCAAGGATCTAAACATGATTGCATTTGTGTGCCTTTTCCTATCTACCAAACTAACTAATGGCTTATTAAAGGAAAGATCGAAATTATAGCTTTCCAAATGATGGAAACATTGTTTATGTTCTTTATAAGATTCCTTATCCAACTATCCACCAAGTCATAAACCATATACTTATCTTTTACCATATGATCCCATAAACCCTAGACATTCTTAAGTCCCCAACCTCCTTGTGTTTTTGGAACTACTAGCTTCTTCAAGCTAACTAATGGTATACCCGAAGCTAACTAACGGTATACCCCTCCTATCTTTGCTTCCTAACCATATAAATATGTAGCAAAATCTTCTTATTCTTTCTAAAAATCCATTTAGGTCCATATAAATATGTAGCAAAATCTTCTTATTCTTTCTAAAAATCTATTTGGGTATCCAGGGCAAGGACATCTAATAAACATATGTATAGCTTCTAGGATTGTCTTTACTAAAACCAATCGACCTCCTTTGGACAACAAGCGATTGTACCAAGTTTTTACCTTTTTATTCACACCTTGGAAATCAATCATTGCCGATCTTTATTTTGGTAGTCATTTGGCGTAAGGTAAAATCCCAAATACTTTGTCATTCTTTCCACCTCGAAAAATTAGAAAGGAGAAAAAAAATCTTGATCCACTTCAAGATGCCATAGAATGACATGATGGATTTTTCAACATTTGTCTGCGTACCTATTCTCAATTAATATAAGTCAATCATTTCTTTGAGCCTATCCAAATCTGTCTTACTTCGAACCATCGAAAAAAA
>SNQJ01S0063486.1:40122-50381 GCA_010110895.2 Picea sitchensis
AAATCTGATATCCAAATTGGAAACAAAAATCTGATCCATCAGAAATTGGGTAACAAAAATAAAAATCTCAAAAATTGGAAACAAAAATCTGATCCATCAGAAATTGGGTAAAAAAATCTGATATCCAAATTGGAAACAAAAATCCCCCATTATACATTATACATATATCCAATAGTTTTATAATCAAAATCATAAAATGCTGATGATAATTAACATCATCCGCAGAATAGTTTCATAATCAAAATCATAAAATAATAATGATAATTAACATCATCCAGACTTAGTAAAATGATCCATAATCCGGTATCCGAATTGGAAACAAAAATCTCCCAATATACATTATACATATATCCAATAGCTTCATAATCAAAATCATTTTACATATATCCAATAGCTTCATAACCAAAATCATTTTACATATATACAAAGTTTCATAATCAAAATCATAATATGACGATGATAATTAACATCTTCCAGAGACTGATATCAAAATGATCCATCAGAAATAGGAAACAAAAATCTAGCATCCAAATTGGGAAAAAAAATCTCTCAATGTACATTATGCATATATCCAATAATTTCGAAATATCAAAAATTGGAAACAGAAGTCTGTTATCCAAATTGGAAACAAAAATCTCCCAATATACATTATACATGTATCCAGTAGATTCATAATCAAAAACTCAGACCAAAATTGATCTGTCAGAAAGTGAAAACAAAAAACCTCCCCATACCTCTTTACATATATCCAATATCAAAAACTCAACCAAAATTGATCTATCAGAAATTGGAAACAAAAAATATCCCAGTACCTTCTACATATATATCCAATTGTTTCAAAACCAATGCATATCAAATCTTCCAAAAAACCAGCACATCTCAAACCCGCCACAGCTTAAGAAAAAAATCAATCACCCAAGAGGGTTTCAAAGTAAAAGAAATATTGGTGAACAATTCATTCATCGGCCCCCTCGAAGTACTTGCAAGTGAGAGACTCACCAGAAAGAGCCCTTTACAACGTGACTAGATACTTCAAAATCAAGTCTAATTTTAATCTCTCGCAGTAGCTCACTATATATCATGTGACTTATACAGACGATAACCWTTTATTATGAACAACACAGGTTTACAGTTACAAATACGGCAGAGCAATATAAGACTAATTCAGAGTGTTTGGTGTTCCCTATGCACATAACAGTGCTCTATGAGAAATAGACTGAAAAGCATATTACAGAAAAGATGAAAATAGCAGAATACGACTCTTCGGGGATTTTCCATAATTTTGAAAGAGATTCTAGATCTCACTTATCTTGTGAACCACAGGTATGGCTCTCTCACTTATCTTGTGAACCACAGCTATGGCTCTAGAAACCAATTCTTCAATATTGTAACTTGGTTAGCTTGAATAATTGAATACCTCCGACAGGATACAAAACTGCCCAAACATCTCCGATCTCAAAGGAAGCAAAATGCACACAAAATCTCAAGGCACATATACCACAAAATTGCAATGCAAGCAATATTTCGACCAAAGTCCTACAAGATAAACTGATACGGAATCTAATATTATTATTTACCATATAAAACCATTGTCCCTTGAATGAGAAAACAAATACAGTTAATGCTTAGATTACCAAGCATTGTATAACAGGTCATTCACTTTCAGAAACATCAGTTAACCCTAGCACCATTTTACCTTGTTTCATGAGAATAAGGATAATCTGTTTCCATTCTAAATGCATAAAAGAACATAACAGTTAAAAAGAGGCATCATAAAGACTGACAACCCTTGTTAGAAATATAACCGATACAAGTTGCTAGTGTGGCAAAATACGAACATTCATACTGCATTACATTTTACGATGCGCATTTAAGAAAATATCATAAATTTAAAATACAAAAATAGTCCTTCCATACAAATTCGGATTTGAATCGAAACCCTAAATAGAAACCCTCGCACAAAAAGACAATTTACACATATAGCAAATGCTCAAAGCCGCAATTCAACATGGCTTCAGCGATAACATGCTTACAAGTTCCCAAAGAAGCACAATGGTGGTGTTAAGAAACACCATGAGTGATCCATTAAAAAGAGGAAACCAGAGCCCTCCTTCCTTAACCTCCAAATCCGTATAGGGTTCGGCCCTGCCTTTTCAAGGCATAGACGACATCCATGGCAGTAACGGTCTTTCTCCTTGCATGCTCTGTGTAAGTAACTGCATCCCTGATGACATTCTCGAGAAAGATCTTCAACACACCTCTCGTTTCTTCATATATGAGGCCGCTGATACGCTTAACGCCTCCTCTTCTGGCAAGACGCCTGATGGCCGGCTTTGTGATGCCCTGGATGTTATCACGCAAAACCTTCCTGTGCCTTTTCGCACCTCCTTTTCCCAGACCCTTACCTCCCTTTCCACGTCCAGACATCTTTTACTCTTCAAATCTCCGCTAGCAAAAGGTCCCGAGATCGAATCTCAATTGCCTATCGCTCTGCTGCTCTCGACAATAATGAGGAAGCAATTCCCAGGAAAGAGTATATATGGTCATCATAAAAAAGAACAGCTCCAACTGTATGGATATCCGCGCTCCACGTGTTTATGATCGACGGATAGGAGATCTCGATCCGTTGCAGCGCGTTCGCATAATTTGGACCGTCGATGAGACGTTATCGACGGCTGCAAATAACTTGACGAGGATTGATCAGAGGCATTTGTCCGAAATATGCTGTAGATGTGTGTTTTCTCTTTGAAATGTATGGAGCGATTCATTGAGTTAAGGGGAATAAAGGAAGAATGAAAAGTGTATATGACCTATTAAAATATTATTTGAATTGTATATAAGCTAAATAGATTGATTGATTTTATTAAATAGTTTATGCTATTAAGTAGTTAAACGAAATAATAAAGTTTATATTTTGTTTTTTTAATAAAGTAATTAAAAGGTTGGTTGTTTCATTGTTTTTATTTTTTAGTTAATTTCTTGGTATCTTTAATGACATGGTTTGTGAGTATATTGCATGGTGTAGGAGAAAGCATGGCTTAATTTCTATCTTTTATTTCAACATATTTTATATAATCTTTCCTCTCATAGCTTTTTATGTTGTTGTCATATTCTTATTTCATTAATTTGTGTGAGTTAGTTATTAATTGTATTATAATTTGATTTTTGTGTTATGGGATATTAAGTTTGAGATAGATTTCTATTTTGATTTTTTTTCTTTATTGAAGTTGTTTGTGTAGTATTGTTATTGTTTTTGTTAGAATTGTAAATGTGAAAAATACAATTTACATATGATAATTAACAATCACACAGATAAGAAACACATGGATTTCACATGGTTCACCCAAACGTTGGGCTACGTCCACCAAGCATAGGCATCGGTTGTCTTATTATTCATATCATGGAGATTACAGCAGACTAGCAAGTTCTCACTATGTCTCTCTTTAGTAGTTTGCCTCTACGGGCTTACATGAATTTATACATTCACACAAGAAACTGATTATTAAATGCAATCCCTATCCATATTCTAACTTGGTCTATTTGGTTGTAACCAACGCAGAATAATAGGATCCAAATCCATCCTTGGAGGAATTCGTTGTCACCAAATCCCAACAATCTCCAGCTTGACAACAATTAACCTGATACCTTGCTCCTTCCTTTTGTTCATCGCCTTTTTTGCAAGCCAAGAGAAGCCAAGCACCACTGCAACTTCTCTAATAAAACTAGTTTCATGATCTCACCTGTGTGACTTGCACGAGTTTGGATTTCCTGAGGGATCACTCCACCTCCAAGATGTCTTCCACAACTGTGTTGTGAGACATATTTAGTGATAGATCTCCTTCTATCCCAAACACATGTAAAATATACATTACAATTATCACAGACTATCTCAGTGTAACCATTATAGGTGACATTTGTGCTTCTTAAACGCTCAAGCACCCATTTCACTACAACACCTGAATCTGTCACGTATCTGACAACATCATTAGCATGTGAAACATCTGGTCTCAACCATTTCATCACATACAACAGACCTCCTACTGAACTTGCACGAGACATAACATTTTCTTCTTTATAGACAAGCATATACTTGAAGAAAACTTATAACGGAAAGCAAGATAGATAAAGACTAGTTTTACAATGTTCATACTGAACTCCAACCACAACTTACCATTACCATCTTTGTGTACTTCTATGCCCATAATTTATTTTGCTGCTCCTTGATCCCTCATCTGAATTGTCTTATCCACCTAAGTCATTTTCTTACTGATTTATCCATGCTTCGGCTTGCATCGAGCATATCATCAACAGATAACATCAAGACTGTGAATGTACTATAAACTGTATAGTCATTCCTACCCTTTGAAAAAATTTGACTCACTATGAAGGATTCAAACCACTTGTATATTTGTCTGGGTACCAATAGGCCATGCAATGAATTATCTAGCATGCAAACAAATTTATCGTTGTGATCTTGAATCAACCCTTTTGGTTGTTCCATACATACTATATCTATGTCAATGACGACCCTGTGAGAAGTAGGATCCCACACACAACATCCCTTTATACCACCATCATAACTTGCAAAGATATAAATCAAGCAAGAATTCAGAAACAAAGATTTTAAGTCTGGAAATGATTTAACGCTTACCAGTACTTGCAATTATTTCTTGTTGTTATGACCTTGATGCTTCTGTCATAAACAAGAAGATACATCTGTCACTTCAAATGCCACTTCAGTACTCCCTTCCAACTTATAAAGGTTATCAACCTTTGTTGCATTCATCACTACTAAACTACCTTTCGATAATGTGAGTGTTCCACCTTGACCTGTATACTTATATCCACAAGAATCCAACACTCCCAATGAAATCAAATTTGATTTAAGCTCGGGTACATATCTAACATCCGTTAATTCTCTAACAATACCATCGAACATCGTGATTCTAATACTGTTAACCCCAACAGTTTTACAGGGAATACCATTTCCCATAAACACTACACCTTCGTCAATAGATTGGTAAGAAATGAACCAATTCTATGTGAGCGCATGTGGTGGGAGGCACCTAAATCTAATTGTCATTCTTCTTGATATTGTAAATTACTAGAAATGGATAAAACTTGATCAGTCATACTTGAATTTGTTACAGCCAAATTTGCTTCCTTCGTAGAGTTTTCCTCAGATTCCTTTCTCTTCCAGCAATCTTTCTTGAGATGTCATGTTTTGCCACAGTACCAACATTTTGCTTTACCCTTTCTGTGTCTTGACTTAGATCGAGAAAAATTTCTCTCATTCTGCTCTTTAGTTCGACCTCTTACCAGCATCACCTCTGAAGTTGAGGTTTCTTTACTAGATTTTCTCCTCATCTCCTCAGCCAACAAAGCTCCCACAACATAGTCATAATCTAAAACATCTATTGAGCTAAAGCTAATAGAGGTGACTAGATTATCCCAAGACTCAGGCAACAAACACAATAGTGTAATAGCCTTATCTTCATCTTCGAATTTAACTTCCATACTATTCAATTGAACTATAAGGGTATTAAAGGTATTTAAATGGTCAACAACTTGTGTACCTTCTTTCATCCGCAAACTGTACAACTGTCTCTTCAAGTAGATTTTGCTCGTCAAGGACTTCGTCATATATAGACTTTCCAACTTGCTCCATAAGCCTGATGTTGTATCCTCTCCTATGATATTAAACATAACATCATCCGCCAGACATAAACGAATGGTACTAAGAGCTTTTGCATCCAGATCTTCCCATTCCCATTTTGTCATGGCTATTGGTTTCTTTGACTTGCCTGCGAATGCTTTTTGCAACCCTTGTTGCACCAATAAATTCCACATCTTGAGCTTCCAGAGCTCAAAGTTGTTTTTACCGCTAAACTTTTCAACTTCAAACTTCGAACTCTGCATCTTAGCCATTAACACAAAAAATCTCCTAATATCCATTGCTTATCAAACCCAAGGCCTTTTAAAATATGTGGAGGAATAATAGTATTAACCCAAAATGGTTAATAAAAGGTTTAATTAAAGAATCCTTTTTTACCACCCTCGCTTTTTATTAAAAAAAAAAAAATCACCTTTTTAATAAAAAGGAAAAACCTTTTTACAAAATATCCACCCCACGTGACTTGTGCAAAATTCTTCATACCATAAACTTTTTACCTTAAGTTTTTACCACATGACTTTAAAAAACATGCCCTTTTAAAACCATGCGAATTTAATTTAAGAGATCGTGACTTTTTTATTTAAGAGAATCGTCGCACCTCACGTTACCACTGGAGTGCGACAATCTCAAAGGGTCTTCGCACCTCCCGATCACTTGGACCGCGACGATTCTAGGGTTTTACTACCACTAGAGTGTGACGATCTTGAAAGGTCTACACATTATTCCTCTTCCTCAATCGCGGCGATTTCAGTATTTTTGCATCAACGTAAGTCCGGGTAATAGGATGTCACACCCTTCGAGAGGAGGGACAAGCAGCGATGTTGAACTCGACGCACCTCACACGGATTTCACTCCTGCGGCTCCTCCAAGAATTTGACGCTCCTCCAACCAGCTCTAATATCACTTGTTAGAATTGTAAATGCGGAAAACACAATTCACATATGATAATTAACAATCACACAGATAAGAAACACAGGGATTTCATGTGGTTCACCCAAATGTTGGGCTACGTCCACCAAGCATAGGCATCGGTTGTCTTATTATTCAGATCATGGAGATTACAACAGACTAGCAAGTTCTCACTATGTCTCTCTTCAGTAGTTTGCCTCTATGGGCTTACATGAATTTATACATTCACACAAGAAACTGATTATTAAATGCAATCCCTATCCATATTCTAACTTGGTCTATTTGGTTGTAACCAGCGCAGAATAATAAGATCCAAATCCATCCTTAGAGGAATTCGTTGTCACCAAATCCCAACAATTTTTATCTGTTTTTTTCTTTTTCTCTTCATACAGTGTTCTTGTAAATGATTTGTTGACACCTTTTTATTTTTTGGGTACATTTCTTTTTTCGTTTCTCATTCTTCAAACATTTTCTACGTTATCAATTCCATTTATTATTCATCCTTTCTAGTTTAGCTTCAATGGATTTAACCGAAATCTTATTGTTGTTCATAGCTACCATCTTTTGTTTCTACAAAATTAGTGTTCTCGACACCTCCAATTCAATTTAATATGGTCTTGTTTCAACAAGGAGTATATCATAAAGGGTGTTGTTTTTAATCTTTAAGGTTTTAATGTTTGTTCAATTTGATTCTATATGATTGCATAATCGAAAAGAAAAGAAAGGAGATGAGACAAGATTTTAAAGTCATAAAACCTATTCCAAAAATCAAAACATAATGTATCACACTACATATTATTTATATACACACCTATATAATACATCCCACAAAAATAGGAAAGAAAGGCTAAGCAAAAACTCCATATTAAACAAATTCATTAGGACAAGTCAAAAGAGAAGATAAAAGGGTGATTTCGCCTTCAACATAGATTTTCATTGTAGACATATTCATCAAAGAGCAGTGTAGAAATGCTCTGGGCAACTAAGTAAATAGCCCTTGATATGTGAACAAGACTTTTGTCAAGGTCTCAGTTAGGAGGTTTTTTGTGAATGATATTTTGGAATGGTCTATCTATACATGAAAAGGCAAATTACTGTATGTTGCATTTTATGATATTGTGCTAAGCATCTTAAAAAAAAAATGTAATTTTTAATTCTTTATAGAATGAAAATTACATTTTTTTTCTTTAAAAAAAACAATTTCATTGAAAACCCATCAAAACATACATAGAAGTGTAGATGTCCAAAGTAGTGAACTTCGTCTTACATAGAAACATAAGACATATTAGAATAATAACAATGAACTTCAACCATGCAAATCAACTAAATCTAATAAACAAAAACACCTCTCATAGCATAGCATAATTAATGAAGTAAAAGTGTTTAAGTGAAGGCTACACAATAGAATTATTTACACATAAGTAGCAATAACAACAATGTAATGGATCGCCAAAATCACTATGGTTCTTCACAAGCAATTAGCAATAACAACAATGTAATGAATCGTCAAAATAACTATGGTTCTTCGTAAACAATTAGCAATAACAACGATACAATGAATCGCCAAAATCACTATGAAAAAGACTTGAAAGCATTTGATAACAACCATCACAAATTAACCTTATATGTAATACAAGTAGCAATAACAACAATGCAATGAATCACCAAAATCACTATGATTTTTCACAAACGATTAGAAATAACAACAATATAATGAATCACCAAAATCAACAATCACATCGATACAATGAATCACCAAAATCATTATGAAAAAGACTTGAGGAGATGGGCATGGGCATTGACCAAAAAAAAAACATCACAAATTAACCTTATTCATTACATATATTATGATTTAACCATCACTAATTATTTTTAAGGTGTGTATGTATAGAACCAATTATCTCAAAACACAAAATTATCCTAATATCAATCACCACCCCAAAGTCAAATGCTTCAATTTAAGTCAAATGCTTCAATGTTTCTTAATGCTTATTAATGTTGATGCTCTTACTCTTAGTTTGCCATGGTTAGTTGTTGTAGATTTTGTTGTCCAACTAGCAAACTAGTGTCAAAATATTAGTTAGACTTTCCATCAATTCAACTTGGTAGGAAGAATAAGATGTTATTACTTTATTTGGAGGACTTATGAGGAAGATGTTAAGAGCTTCAAGTTTAATTATAAAGGTTTAACTAGTATGAATGTGTTTTGAATAATTTAATAAGATAATTATAAAAATATTTAATTTAAATAAGATATAGAAAAATCTAATATAATTGATAATTATCGTGAAAAAATGTTGTTAATGATGATGATGATAATTATTATTATTATTATTATTCATTTAAAAGGTATATATGCCTCTTCAAGTTGTATTTATAAGTGGGCTACTCAATTGTAAAAGACATCCTTCATTATTTTATATATTTTTAATATCCAATAAAAAACTTTAAGTCAAATTAAGATTTCGTTACAATGGGTAGCAGAGCTTCGTTTTGATTGGGGAAATCTTACACCAATCAGTCATCGTACCAGTGGTATTGACCGCAACCACCATTGTACCAACAATTGTTTGTGTTTCAATATGTCATTGTACTAGTCATACACTCTCTCACCGCCATTCATAGGATTCCACCTGCGATTAGTATGATCGTTGGAGTTCCATACATAGTCGTACAAGTCTACAAAAGGGTGACATAAATAATTAGTTTAAGAAACAAGGGCAGCGGAGCAGTGTAGTCCCTGCCAAATTTAATGCAATTAAATGGAAGAATGCAATGCAATTAAAATGATACATATCGATGTAAATACCATTAAATATTACACTTTTGATACGTATCACTTGCGATCCATACCCGTCTGTAAGGTGTTTCCAGTTCTAGTGCTCACGCGTGAGAAAATGTTTATTTTTCAAACCCTATTTGCTCGCAACGTGTCACCATCTGGCCCGTAGACTTCTATAAATATACCGAAACATGTGGAAGAGACATATCTAATGACTTGTTTTCGATCCCATCTGTCCAAACACAACTTTATCTCTGGGTATATTCGTAAGCCCCCCCAAATCTGCGAAAATTTGTCCCCAAATTCATCCCACATAGCTGAAATCCTCGAATGACTTCTGCAAGTCACCAGTCATGACATTGATACGAGCACTAGTATGACATATAATAATTATAACATATAATAATAAGAGATAAGATTTTTGCATGGTCCTAATAAATACAAGCAAACAACATGTTCCCTCCATTTCTTGTCAAACTGTCAAATCTATTAATTGTGTAATCAATTTTATACATTGAATGACGTGAAGCCTGCAACAACACTTCAAAGATATCGGCCAATTAAATTTTAGAAAAATAATTTTTTTATTATTAAAAAAAATACATATATTGATTTTTAAAGTTACACATTGGATATAATACATAAATTTAAAGTCAACAATAAACTAATACATAGTCAAAGGGCAACTCATTGCTATAGTCCCAAGCCTTTGGCAGGGACTAATAATGGAGTCATCGAAGAAAAAACCAGAGCCCAATGATGAGATGAATAAGAAATTATAGAGCCATGGGGAGGAATTGAATTATCTATCTCAAATCCCGCCTTGACGGCATGAAGAAAGGACAAGGAGATTTAAAAGCAATGCTAAGTGGAAATAACAATAGGTTACAAAAC